>LUCG01028107.1:0-11550 GCA_001633085.1 Carthamus tinctorius | reverse complement strand
TTTTGACTTTTAACTCTCTATTTTAGAGAAATTATAGAGATGGTGTTGGAGATGCTCTTAAATGTCCCAGACATGCGCACGGAAAGGCTTAAACTCGGTTAGGATGCTATGAACCCCCGAACGATAACCAATCCGCCACAACATTGGAAGACAAAAAAAAATCTTTGTTTTGATTCAAATAGTTAAAATATCATTTCTAATATAAAAGAAAAATCTTTTGGGTTCAAATCCATTATAGTTACATTCTTTTTCTTATTTTTTATATTTTAATTTACCAATACATATGTTTTTGTACTTAAAAGTTATATTATAAATAATATTTTCCTGTTTTTTCCTATGTAAATATTTCATTAAAAAACTGACTATATCAAAAGTCAAAATAAACTAGATCCTAATTCATACAAAATTATTTTTTTTAAAGTCGATAGAATTTAAAAATAGAATATCATTATTATTTTGGTTACTTCTTTTTTCATACAAGGTATCTTGGTTACCTTTGAGATTCATACTATTATACACACTCCGTGAGAATACAAAACCACAAGTTCTGTAAATATCATCTTTAACCCTTCATATTTTTATTATGTTATTATTCAGCCCCTTAGGTTATCTTACTCATGTTCCGCCACTGCGTAGTCACGAATTTTGATCAGTCAAATATTGCGGCTTTAACCGGTCTTCTGCAATCTTTGACTATTCAACTCTGATCTTCAGTTAACATCACTTCTTTATTTCACATTTTTTAATCNATATATATAGATATAGATATATATATATATATAGAGAGAGAGAGAGGAAGATTCAAATGAGAACGCTAACTATTTAAGAAACCAAGAAAAACTTCGCTATGTACAAAATCATATTTGATTTTACACTAATGGGAAAAAGTTGTACGCAAGCTACTTTGGACGCAATTTAAAGTCGCAAACAGAATTGCGTAAATCATATGTGATTTTATATGTTAATTATATATGATTTTGTATATCGACGAAGTTTTTCTTTTTTTTTTCTTTTTAAATAGCTAACGTTCTCATACGAACTCACTATTATATATATGGAGAGATTTTCTTTTGTAAACCAAGTATATGGTGTGAACTTTGTGAATCATGGATAACTAATCAGATTTTTCCATGCAACTACCCAAATTAAATAAATAAAAAGGGAAAATCACGGACGGAACCAAATGATAATCTAGACCGTCAATCTAATATTTGGACGGCTAAAATGATGTTCACAAGTTCACACCATATACTTGGTTCACAAAAGAAACATACTTCGAGAAGGATTCATTTACAAACCGTCCATAGAATACAAACCAACCTATCAACCAATTATAATCAATCAAAAATTCGCAATTTAACTTTTACTTAATTAAATAACAAGGGTATATATGTCAATTAGTGAATGCACCGTTATTGAAGGAAAGTATCCAATAATAATTTGTAATTAATATCTTTTTGGGATAACCACCGGTTACATAACCCCCACTTTTCTAAAATTAAGGAATTTTCTTTAAGACAAGGGTTTTTCAATTGGAAAAAAAAAACAAAAACGGGAGACATGGATATTATGGTGTTCTTCGTAAGCTATTCTTCAGAATGAAACATAATGAAATAAGTGGTGAAAAACATTTCAGCATACAACATATTTCTTAACCATAATCAGACCCATAACTCCATGAAATCGATTTCATGTTGTTACAGGGGCGGACCTACTTAGGTGTCAACGGTGGCACATGCCACCGTATCGTTCCTCCGTCGCAGTGTAAAAAAAGTAGGGTCGTTAAAGGTGCCACCGTATTAATTTGTTGTATGCTACCATAAATATTTTGAAACTGCAATAAAGACATAAACCTTCTTTGGTTGAGATGGTAAGTTCTTTGCTTTTTAAAGGGGAGGTCATGGGTTCAAATCTTGTTAGAGTCAATTTTCTAGTTTTTAGCTTTTAATATCATATTTTTTATATTTCTAAAAAAACTTGTAATAACAATAATCGTACCCGAGACCTTTCATTTAAAAAACAAAGAACCAACCACTAAACCAATATTGTTTTTATTAAAAAAATTTCTATATATGTTTTTTATAGTCAAATGGTGTCACCGTTTGAAAAATTTTCTAGGTCCGCCCCTGTGTTGTTACCACATGAAACCCATAAAGAGGAATGTAATCATGTTCGAGGTTTGGAAGCTAGTCCCAAAGATAAGTATTGTGTGAATGTTTTTTTTTAGAAGTTGTTGAGTGATTTTATGCTTGCATCAAACATTTACTCAATGCAAAAATTATCTTGGAACCAAGAACACTGGAGTAAGATCAATTGTCATGATTTGTTTGAATATTATTTGTATTTATGCTTCGTGATTTTTTCTGTTGGATGGAAATCGGAACTGATACATACCAACAATGGTGAAATCGATCAACTCCAACAATGGTGACATCGAAACTGATGAAATCCAACAACGGTGAAATCGATCAACTCCAACAACGGTGAAATTGAAACAGGTGAAATCCAACAATGATGAAATCTATGAACTCCAACAATGGTGGAATCAAAACCGATGAAATACGACAATGGTGAAATCGTGAAATCGATGAAATCCAACAATGGTGAAATCGATGAACTCTAACAATGATGAAATCGAAACATATGAAATCCAACAATGGTAAAATCCACAAACTCCAACAATGATGGAATCGAAACAGATAAAATATAATGATGGTGAAATCGATAAGGAAAATGAATAAAAAAATTCCTACTTTCTGACCTCCTTCCCAAAAAATCATGGTAGGAAATTTTGGGTCCATCTTCTAAACTTCAATTTCACCTATTTTTTTGGGTATGGATGTCTATTAATTGTATGATTATGCGGGATATTATGCTCTTTCCTAATTCAAAACCACAATGAAAAGTACCGATTTACCCTTATGTGACATTTCTAAATTGATTTTTAATAATAAAGCAATATGTTATTACCATAAATAATATGGAATCATCTTGACCATTGATTTCGTTGATCTACGATGTTTATGTGTGTTGCACGGTTTGCATTGTAAGAATGGTTTGTCATTGAAACCATCCTAGAAACTTAAGACTTGTTATCATAATGAATAGTTTCATATGATTTTTTCCATCTAAGCCTAGAACTTAATATGTTGATTTAACATAAATTTGTTTTGTGTATTTGGTTCACAATATAAAACTTTTTGGCAGCTGCTGAATGATTTGGTATTGGATGATTAAGTTGTCAAAATGATTAATAGGCTCTTATGATATAGTGCAAAATGAAATATGGTTATTTGATAATTGTTGAAAATAAAATATGGGCTCTGAATGGTTAAGGGACATCTGAGATGCAAAATCATTCAAATGGTTTTGGAACCATTAAAAGGCAGATCTTATTTTTGCCAAACAAGATTTACCACTTAGCGATTCAAAGATTGTCTCTTAATGGAATTGTTAAGAGGTAACAATCAGCCCGTAACACATAAAAGATGTTCAAATTATGAATTAATGAATATGCTAAATCCAAGCAGTACACAAAAAAATCATGTAAAATAACATTATACACTAGTTCTTAATGTTATTACAATTTTATAAGTTCTTGTAATAGAATCCTAGTTAACGAGATGACAAATTTGTTTAAGAACATCTGCAATGGTGTTTCTCACAAGTTTCATGGACCACTTCTTTTTATACCCAAAGACCGCTTCATTTGATGAATCCATGTCCTGAAATACAATAAAGCTCATTACCGCTACCCTCATACCTTCACTACCTTTACTGTCACATCAGCATCACATCATCTTTACCCCCATACCCTCACCTTCCCCTTAATAGGAGTACCACTACCCTTTCTCCCCTCAACCTTTTTAATTTTTTATTTAAATACATTTAATTATGTAACAATAATAAAATACAATATATTTTTAATAAATAAAAACAACTCTGTAGATTACTTGCGCAGCTACCCGATCTCTTTATATGTTTGCAGCCCTCGAATGTATTCTTGACGATGAGGCGATGCCCCCATAAATTACTTGTACAGCTTCTTGAACTAACTCTGTAAATATTTGTCTTCCCCGTTCTCATTCCTCATCGGTATCTATGAATGTTGATGATCCGGGTTGTGGCGAATCCATATTGTGTAAAAAATAAAGAAAGTATTGAGAGAAATGGAAAAAAGATTGTTTTTTTTTATAAAAAATTGAAAAAAAATTTTTTTTTTTATTTTACCATTACATAACGGTCAAAAAAATTAATTAACTTTTTTATTAAACTGTCGGGTAGCCATGGGATTGAGAACCTGTGGCCAAACCCGGGCCTGAAGCCCGCAATGGGCGTAACGCAACCCGAACGACCCCGCGGAGTCCACACGCCGAACCCTTGCGTGAGCCCACAAGCGATACCGATGGCCTTTTATAATATCCAAACAACTATTAATTTAATTATTCTCATCTTATATTTTTCATAAATTGTCATACATATTGCAATAAAAAAAATTTGAACGACAAGCTAACATACACACATTTTCGGGGTATCCGTTTCACAAGGACACTCGACTAATCCTGTCGACCTTGACTCGGACCAATGATCTGGATATTGCCGCATGTTCTCCACGGGTTTCGAACCTGGGTAGTCAGGGATACTATCCATTGATCCCCCAAGATATTATCTTGTTGCTGGGCTAGACATGCTTTGATGTATATTTTAATTATTACGACTTTATTATTTTAATTTATAATTATTATTTTTTATATGTATAAAGTAATTTTTAATTGTTATAATTTATATTTATATTGTTCTTTATTATATAAATAATGAACTGGTTTATGATCAGGAGTGAAATATTTATAAAATATATAAAAAACAAAAAACCAATTTGAAAGAGAGAGCAAAGTAATTTGAAAAAATCATGAACCTTTTTATGCATTAATAACCCCAATGGGGCAGCCTACTGGTTAAGGCTTGGTGTTGGGGAAAAACCCACCCAAGTTCGAATTCGGGGGTGAGCAACCAGGGGCCACTGAGTATTAATCCTATGAAAGCATGCTTTAGCTCTCGATAAAAATTACCAAGGATGTAGCCTGGGCAAACCCAGGTGAACCTTATCAAAAAAAAAAATTGTAGGTACAATAGTTATTGTTAATAACTTTCTCAATTCATAAAAACGCATGTAGTAAAATAAAAATTGGGGTATGCTTTGAAATAGGCAAAATTACTAAAATAACCTATCTCATCAACCAAATAACAAACTCGGTTTATGGAATACCACCAGCTACATCTCTTTAGTAAAACGGATCTTTTAACTGAAAAATGTTCCTAAACTTGTTAACATCAAGACTTGAACAGTTAAACTCACCATTTCATACTTCATGCGATTGAATTGATACATTGAACCCAAATAGGGACTGAGTTGATATCAAGATTCTCATGATCCTAAGTCATACTTTTCGTCACAGTAAAAAATAAATTTATATATACAATTATATAGAATGATGAAACAACACGATCAACTTCTCAAAGTGAAAGAGGTGTTTTCGAACTCGATATATATGAACGGTATACATAATCGCTGCAACTGTCACCAAACCAAACGACAAGATGATCAACTTCCAGAAATCCTAAAATCACAAAAGAAAGCAAAATATGAAATCTTAAAAAAAGTTGTATTATGCGTGCAAACAACTTTCGTTTTAGTTAATAGAGGGTCTCCAGACGACTTATGCACATCTCGACTAATCTCACGTGCCCTGAAGTTATATGTCCTAATATTATCTCTAGCAAAATCTCTAAAATGGGGAAAACAGAGATTTCAAAGTTTTTATTGCTTCAAATTTCAGAGAAGATATATTAATTGTTTTTTCTTTTACCTATTTTGAAGAATAAAGAACATACGAAAAGTTTGTTGGAATATAAAATGTCAATATACTAGCAATATAATTAATGTTATCTCAAAACAACTAGCGTTTAATGTAATTTACCTTTTGGAAACTATTACATTATGATTAAAATATTTCATATGCTTAAAATGGATTATTTCTTCCTCGTAAATATTTAATTTCAAGATTTTTATGGAGTTTTATATCCATACCCCTATGAGGGGGTAGGATACGTATATATAAGTGCACAGATAGGACCCAGTATAGAGGGGTATGGATTTATGTGAGTGATAAGAGCTATAAGAGGGTATGGATACTGGGATAGCAACCCCCTTTTTTATTAGTGGAATATAATTAAAAAGTAGCCTCTCTTGTAACATCATTTTTGAGGAGTTCCCAAAATTTTGGAGAATTTTACATCCTCTCCTACTTTCTCTTTGGAGCAAAAATTTGTCCAAAATCCTCATTTTCTCCATATGTTTAAGATGCTCTTATAGGTCCCATTGTATTAACATGGAACAAATGGTAAATCAAACCAAACAAAACCCGCATGGATATCAAGAAGAGGTAAGATATACATAGAGCTAACTTCCGACTCATGAGTTCAGAAATACTGTTTCTAGTGAAACCTGTGGATTACAAAAATTATACGTAAACGGTATGTCCAGAATAAAAGATTACCTGAGGACGGGAGATGATCAACCCCATGATGTATGTCATCAAGTCCCAAAAAGACTGGATCGAGTTTTGAACACCTCCGACGACAGCTCGATCGGATTCTGAAACTCGATCCTGTTTCACAATCAAATCTAACATCAAGATTTCGCGAAAAACTAGAATCGTTTTCTATGTGTTTTCGAGTTTTTAGATCACCTGCATTTGTTGAATGACGGCTAGATCAAACACCCATAGGCCCAAACGCGATGCCGCTACTCCTGCCATCAATACGTATGCCGATGTGGTGGTGTTTTTAACCCATATCGACCCAACGCAAACCAATAGGCACGTCCACTATATAACAAAGAATACTTTAGCGTATAGTCTTCTTGAGACTGAACAAAAATCATATGTCCACAAACTTCATGTCTCCGGCCAGTTCCACCAATAAATGTCATTAATTTATTAGAGAAAAATTACATATTTTGTCCCTATGATTTGTTAAAAATTGCAGATTTCGTCCATGTGGTTTTAAAATTGCAGCTTTTGTCCTATGGTTTGCAGTTCGTTTCTATTTTCGTTTTAGGCTAATTACTACTTTTTAAGTATGGGGGATTAAAATAGAAATGAATTATAAACCACACGGACGAAAAAAAACAATCAAGTTCAAGTCATAAAGATAAAAATATTAACAAAACTTAAACCATAGGAATGAAAACCGTAATTGGAAAATCATAGAAACAAAAAATAAATTTTTTAACAAATTACAGTGATGAAAAACGTAGTTTACTTCTTTATTTAACATATATTTATTTAATTTATCTTTTTATTTTCTTTTCAATAAAGTAATAACGTGTCTTCACATGATTGATACATAGGGTTAGGGTTGGGACATGAAGTTTGGTAACCAGTAAAATTTATTTTCCGACAAAAAGTCAGAAATTACCTGCGACCAGATAGACCAAAGTCCTGTTCTAAGTGTCGATATTCGATTCTCCATAGAAGGGTACAAAAACGTAGCCAAGATACCAACTATCGCGCTTATTCCCCTGCCCGACCCAATTATATACGCGGGTATTTCGTCCCATTCCAATGTAGCCGTCATCAAAGTCCCAAAACTGTCAAAAATAATCCAAAAAAAAAGAGCAATTGAAGTTCCAAACTATTAGATCTTGTTTTCAGTGTAAACAAACCATCATTCGTGCAAAACGAAATAAATAACATTTATATTTCCACAGTTTGTCCAAAATCACTACCTTTCTGAAATATCCAATATTTTATATATGGCAAATACTTGCAGACACTACAATTTAATGGGACTCAGATTATTCAGTCAGCTATACATTATTGTTTGGTAGTGGCTTAATGATACAGAATATGGTTTAGCCAGTAACTTTCTAAGTAGGACCTTTATGCTGAAAGCCAAGGTTTTTTTAAACATGTCCCTCGTAATTAAAGAACATGTTCTTATGTCTACAAAAAAACTCTTCCAAACAAAAACCTTTTCAACCTATATAATCAATACAGGGTCGTTCCTAACATTTTATAGGCCCTGAGCGATATGGGAAAAAGGGGTCCTACCTAAGTACGAAAAAACCTTTAGTAATTCATATAAAATAACATATTCTTGAATTAAAAATATATTAGTAATTCATATAAAACTCTTCTCCTAGTATTCTTGGACAAAAAAAGTTCGATTTATAACTAGCGCTAAGCTAATATTATCTACTATTCCATTTTCACATAATATTGTCAATTAGTTTCACCGTGAAAATTAAACATTATATAATATACCTTTAATATATAGATTGACATCATTTAAAGTAATAATGTTGACAATTCAAAGTAACATTTATAATATACATTTTTGAGAGGAAACTTTTGGTTTGCTCATATAAATTTGAGTCCTATAACATGAAGTATTTTATTTTGAAGTTTAGACATTTTAGGCGCGCATNTATATATATATATATATCAAGGTTTTCTAATCAAGTAGTTTTAAACTTCAATACTAACTAAAAAACTCACATAAACAATAATCAATACTATAAATTGAACGACCAATTATATATATACTCTTTTTGTCAATGTAATTAATTAATACATTTTTTAACCATTGATATAATACGAAATTCTTTTTAGGATCATGTTAGATATTAAAAAAATTGTCTCTTCTATTTAAAATTCTTTTAATTACCGCTATATACTAAAGTTAAAAAAATTTGGGGCCCCTGTTTTTTATGGGCCCTGGGCGTACGCCCGGTCCGTCCTCTCCTAGGCACGACCCTGAATCTATTACAGACAACTTTATCCATATAGGACTTGATGGAAAATCAACCAAATAGACTGATTGGAACCATTGAGCCAAACACCATACGGTCAAAATTATTAGTTTTTCTGAACTTTTCTATCATTTTTAGCGTGATTACAAAACCGCACCTGAGGACCGTAAAATAGAGCAAAGCTAGAGCAAGTCCCGGTAGAACGACATCTTGTCGAAAGTACACTTGCCAAGCACGGATAAACGAATTGTCAGATACCCGTTTGACGAATTTCTCGACCATTGTGTTACCCAAAGAAACGTCTTCAGAACGATCATCTACATTCTGATTTTGTCTAGATGGATCTCGAGAAGTAGAAGGGCCCGATTCTTGATCATTCAGCACCGTGCCTTTTAGTCCCCGTTTTCGGTTTCTTTCTGTTAGAGCCGGGATTCCTTCGTAAACGGAGTTTAGGAGCCAGTATTGCAAGAAAACCGAGACTACGTTCCAGATTGCTAAACTGGCAGCCGATGCGATTAACGACACGAAACTGATGATGAATCCCGATACAACAGGCGCAAATAATTTGCTTACGAGATCGATTCTCCGAATTCTAGAATTCATCTTTGTTAGTAGGTCCGAAGGATGCCCTTCTGATATCACCACCACCCTGTCAAGATTCGAAATCTACGTCATTCGAGCCAGAACACCGTTTGACTTATGGTCAAACACGGAATTTAACCGTTGATGTATTTCTAGATTCGGGTAGTCGCCAAATCTTTTTATACGTGTTTAAAGAAGAAATGGAAACTTACCATTCTCTTTCAATCAAGATGGTTCCGGCAAGAGTTGAAAGAACGGCAATGGCTCCGGAGAGATTGATCAGTACAACGAGCAAAGTAAATGTCGTAACATTGGTTACCCGCAAGTCCGGGTATGTTAGAAGTCCGACCACCGTAATTCCGGCCACGATAAACGAGAAGTTTTGAGTCAACAGCCAAATTCGAAGAACCTGTAGGATCCCATATGATCGTGCTCGTTAGATCGGCCCGTAAGGCATTTCGAGAGCCCGAAAAAGCCAAAGGGTCATTGACTTAGCAGTACTTAGTTACCGGTGTAGGATCTTAACTTTACAATATTCTACAACAAAATGTGTCTTCTTGGACGTCTTAATTGAGTGCTTTATAAGGGCTTGTTTGTTAGTGGCTTGACGGGCTTAATAGGACTTATAGCTTATTCAGTAAGCGTCTAGCACGCAACTTTATGTAGAAAACAAAATTTTCCAAACCTGCCCCTCTCAATTTAAAAAACACCATTTTTCCATTTATGAATGAAAACATTCTCAAACAGAAAACCTTCTCATTCTATACAAATAGATTAATTCATATAGACAGCTTTATACATATACGACTTAATAAAAAACCAGCCAAATAACCCCTAAGTTAGGTAGGACGAATTTGAGAAATCTAAATAGACTTGAACTAGAAGGAGCCAAAGACTTGTCCCTTAGCCTTTTTTCCCAGTTGAGTTAGCCCATAAAATTTCTAACAATACCCGGTATACTGTCTAGCTAACATGGGACCCTAACATAAAGAAGATGTTTTTCTTAACCGTTTCAGAAAAGGTGATCAAACCTCGAACCTTTGGGTACGTCGAGTTATCGAGCCATTGGCCTACAAGTGGACCAAATAAGGTGGTGGTCGCGGACTCGACCACCCCATAAGCCGCAGTCATAAGCAAAGAATCCGGCCAAAGTTTGATCATATACAACCCGACCGAAAACTCCCACATCCTATTTAAATCCATAACAGATTCTATATATAGTTAATTCAATTATATAAACTAACTTAAATAAGATTTTAATTAAATTCATGAACGTTTTTCTTTAATAGGCTCGGATAGGTCAAGAATATAATTAAAAATCCATTTAAGGTCAAATCAGCACTATAGTATATAAATTAAAGGGGGAATTATAAATGGACCCTCTATGAGGGGAATGGGTAGGGTTATGTGAGTATACAGGTGGGACCCAGTATAGGGGGGTCTACTTTTATATGAGTGGGTCAAAGGCTAGAGGGGTCCATATAACAACACCCTAAATTAAATTATATTTATCCGTACTTTCTGATTTAGAATTAAAACTAGGGGAATTATAAATGGACCCCCCCTATGAAAGGTATGGGTAGGTTTATGTGTGTGCACAGATAGGATCCAGTATAAGAGGTTTTACTTTTATGTGGGTAAGAAAAAACCTATAAGGAATCCAGATAACAATACCCTTAAAATTATAATGCGTGTAATGTTCATGAATTTCGTATTTTTCAAACCAAATAGAATCAAATTAGTGAAAATCACATTAAAAAATACCCAAAAAATCAAATTTTGTGATTAAATCACAGAAATTACACTGAAACAAGAAAGAGATTGTAGGAATTAGAAGGTTTTGTATTTTATGTATATATATATATATATAGGAAGGTTCATATAAGAACCACCCTAATTTGTAGGAACAAAGGAACTAATTTGTGGATGGACCCACCTGAATCATATATGATTATTTTAATGGGTGGGTCCCCTATGGACCCACATCACATGTGGTTCAAAGTTATTCATTTGTTCCTACAAAATGTATTAGTTCTTATTTGAACCTACTTATATATATATATATATACTTATATAGAGAAAGGTTCAAACGAGAAGTGCTAAAAAATACGAAGTAGAGAAGTGATCTCCACCACTCATCCGGTCAATAAAGG
>LUCG01028097.1:0-10722 GCA_001633085.1 Carthamus tinctorius | reverse complement strand
AATAGCTTTAGTTTATTGGCAATACTAACCCCCTTAATTTATTAACTCAATCAAAAGCCACAACTCTTTTATATTACTAAATCAGTTCAACCTCATATCTCGGTTATTACATATTTTGTCCTGTTCTAGTACTAGACAAATTGTTGTCTGCAACATTAAACTAAGATATGATATGGTTTAAATGGGATAAAAAATCCATTCTTTTTCGGTCATACCAAATTAGATAGAACAAAAAGCAAAAGATGAGACAAGATTCGTAAGTTATTGAACTATCAATGTCAAATTAAAATCTTCTTAGTATTCTTTCAAACGCCTGCTTGCCCATCCAATCCTTCTTAGGCCCATCTGCATAGCAATACGCACCCTACGGTGACTAGCCTCATGCATGTTGATCCTGAACAATTTGGAAACAAAAATAAAAATAATAATGGTTTGATTAAAAATACAAGTACTTAGGGAATATTTTTAAAACTACAATGATTTGGTAAATAGTTTTCTAAAACACAATGGTTTGGTTAAAAACTCCCTCTGAGGGGGTAACTTTAAGGATGCTATGTCTAAGTTAAACTTAGCTTTACTTCTTGGTTCGTAAACAAAGCGGATTTATGTAGAAACTCAAGGTTTGGGAAAACATTCCCTTAATTAAAAAAACACACTATATATCTAGTATTTATGAAAAAACTCCAAAACAAAAATCTTTTTAGGCGGTGTTTAGGATTGCTTATTTAAACTCCTTATGTGTTTATCATGTTTTGCTAAAGTGGATAAGCTATTTTGAGTGTTTGGATAAAATGGCTTATGGCTTTTTAAAAACGCAAATAAGCATTTTTTGAAATAAGTATAAGTTGTTTTAAATAAGCAATTCCAAACACCCCCTTAATCTATACAAACGCTCTTATCTATACAATGCTTAATAAAAATCAACCAAACAGTCTTTAAGATGTTCCTAAATAGTCATTTTGATATTGCACAACGATTGGCCTATATCACCCAATTTGAACTTTGATATATGAAAACCTGAATGTTGGAGTCGCATCGGTTAAACTTTGACCATTTCTCATGTATATTGGAACTTCGTCTTTCTCCTCAAGGGCTCTTTAAAACAGGGATATGGGGATTCCACATCTTTTCTCATGACATCAGGATAAAGGTCTACCCTTCTAAGGACTTGACACTCTCTTGATGCCCTAAGACAATGGGAAATAAACACAACCAAACATCACTAGATTTTACCAAAATGCTATTTGGCCTTTTCCATTTTCTTGTCGAGAAATGTAACCATAAATAGGCATGTCGGTTTACGATAGTTTGTGAGCTAAATCACAAAACTTCTAATTGAGCCAACTACAATCATCGAGGCATAGCTCAACCGAGTCAACAAAAAAACATAAGAACAAGAAAAAATTTACAAGTCGAGTAAAGGCTTGATTTTCCCAGACTCTTTTTTACGTGTGGGTGTCACCGTATCAGGATCTGCTTGCATATACCTCGACTAACCCCATGCAACCTCAGAGAATAAGCAAACAAATCCTCAATTATTAAATGGCTATTTTATAGGCCTAATAGAAATTGGACTATAAAGGCCCATATCACATACTATTGTTCTAAACTTCAAATAATACAAATGGTTACCTCATAATTTTTATAAGCCTCTGATAACAAATTATGAATAAAATTTATCATATTCTTTTTCTTGATTCGAAGGTTCAGAATTAATTCGTTATAAATGATATTAAGCCACTCGAGGTTTAACAGATTGGTCCCATAGGATACGATGTATATCAAATAGTTAGCAACAGTGTCCTAGAATGTACATTCGGTACTTGTTGAAAATTTATTCAGTGTTTGTTTACAATCTTATTTAACTTTTCTAAATATCGAATCTTTGGTAGCTTATTTTGCAACTCGCCCTAGACTTTTCATTTCGAATCTAACACATCTGCTTATATAGAGCTACAGGTTTCAACTTCGCCTTAGTGGTTATTTTTATTTTCACTTTTAGTATGAATCTTGGATCTTTGGCTCAAACAATCTTGATTTCACCATCGTCATCCCTTGCTTTTTCCTAGGTCTGTGATTAAATTTGACTAAAATAAACCTCGCAATCTAATAGCAACGCACCTAAAACGTTCATGCAAACTTAGTTCCACAGTATATATGTAGCGTACTACGCCTGATATATACATGTTACTAGTCAAGTTTATGTTTAGTAAATTCATGGCTTCATGATAAACGATTACAAATGTTTCATGAACAATAGGCACCAAATATGTTGATCATACTTCTAGTAAAAAATAATTTTAACATAAACGTAAATAACATAGACACAACTGAACATGCATGACATGAATTCCATATACAATCACTATATCATGTACTGAATATGGACATGAGCCATAATATATGCAGTTGTAAACTTAGAACATATAGTATGCTCAATACAAATTTGCAAATATCGAAAGCATTAAATATGTATGCTTAGTTAAATAAAATCATATGAAGCTCATATCAAATTTGTGTATGCTAGTTCGCCATTACTTGCATACTACATATACATATCATATGTACTTTTTAAGTACACAAACAACTTATAGAAAACTTGTATCATCTCAGCCTAATATTTAACATTTATGGTCAACGTTATGTCTAACAAAGGGCTAACATGGCCTCCAGTACATTATACTACGATGTCGGACAAGTTGTCTGCCAACTTACGACTTTATGGGTATTTCATTAACCAAGTTCTGAAAATAACAACAATTTATGGGTATATTGTTAACCAAGTTTTAAAATATATACACGTTTATTTTGATCGAAAAATCCTACTAGACTTCTTGATTCTTGACGCAAACATGATCGTTTGTCATTATCTTTATATTCTAGTATACAACAATATATGAAGACTGGGTTTTCAGATAATGACTATTTACATATGTAGAATCCTAGAACCGGGGAGAAATAGATTAGTATGCCGTCGGTCCAAAATGTTAGCAAAACAAATTGACCTATTCATCACATTAACAAAATCAATTCATAAAAGTATCTAAAAGTCATAGGATGCCATATTCACATAAATATATATACATGGCTTATAAAGATTACAAAAAGATAACATCCATCAATATAATCTAGCAGTGCCAACAAAAAAAGCCTCCTCATAGGTCAATTCAGTTTCTTTATAAAACTACATTCATATCTTCAAAACACTAAATTCATTGTGAATACAACAAAGGATTTAATTTCCTGTCTTGTCTTCTAACTCATGTGATATGGATAGTTAATGAATATCCAAATTACAACTTTAAAAATGCCTAAATGTAGTAATAACTTTTTTTATAAGATCAAATAATAAGATCATTTTAAAATTATTACAATAAGTTTATAGGACTTTTTTTTGGTATCTTAAAAAGTATACTACAACAAAATTGGGTTTATTGAAAGCTACAAATTTCTAAGCATTAAAATAGATTGTGTTATAAGACTTGATTAATTTATAGAACTAAAGAAATAAAACGTTATATCTAAAGACATTGTAATAAGTTTAATTGGATATTTTTGTGCGCCTTAATAAGTTTTTTTAGAGTACTTTTAATGCAAAGTGTCTACATTAGCTATTTTGTAGGATACTTTTGAGAAGATGCATATATAAACCCATCTTTTTATAGAAAACCTGTTTTTATAAGAGGTTAGCAACGCCTAAGTGTTTTACATGACTTGTGTTTATAGGACCAAACATTAAAACGTCATATCTAACAGTGTTGTAAGAAATTTGTAGGACTTTTTCGGGCATTTTAATTAAGAACTCAGATTTTTTTAAAAATATAATGTCGTATTACGATTTTATAGTACATGATTTGAAATAGTATCATGTAGACACAAGTGTCCCATAAAACATTGTTTATATAACGCATGTTAAAAGTGTTATATAAACTAACTGATATGACATTTTATTTTAAAAATATTCTATGAAACTCATAAAAAAGCTTAAAAGAATCATGTAAACTTGTATGTGAGAATATGTGGAACCCCAGTATGTAATCTCTATAGTGAAGAATTGGTCCAAGTCTAGCCGATGTGGGACTCTAACACGGCCCCTCCAACGGAGGCTAGACGGACACGTATTGTGAGAATAGATTGCCCTGAGCGTGTCAGTCCTTAGAGTGGTAGACCTTGGCTCTAATACCATGTGAGAATATGTGGAATCCCAATATGTAATCTCCAAAAGAGCCCTTGAGAAGAAATGGGAGGTTCCAACATATATAGTAAAGAATTGATCCAAATCTAGCCGACGTGGGACTCTAACATTATATTACCAATATGAAATGAAACTACAACTAAAATAATACTTCCAATAACTTTGCTTTATTAACTAAATTGAGCATCTTGATGGTGAAAGTGCACATTTGACCACATATTTTAACAAGTTGAGCATCTATGTGTACTCAAAAGGGACAAAAGCCCTTTAAAAGGAAACCTTTACATCACTTACTAGTACCCTCACCAAACCCCTTTTGTGGTCCCAAAACTTTATCAACCCCAAAATTACATCCAAAACAATACAACTTATTTGTATTTAATGTGTCATAGATTTAGATTGGTTTTTATTAAATGTTTCTATTTTATTAGAACATTTTCAGTAACTTTTTTTTTTGTAATAAAGATAATAGACAAAAAGGGTATTTGAGTGTTTCAGATTTAAATTGTTCTAATCTTATATTTTGGTATTAGAAATCTAAAAAAAGTATTTGAAAGAAAGTTTAATCTGAATGCCTTGAGGCGATGATCACATTTACGATTCCCTTGGTCAATCTGAACGCATCGGAATAGAAAGTTGTTCAGGTCTGATAAACCTAGAAAGACGATGTTGTGGGACAATATTTTGACTCATTCCTTTTTTTGGATTAGCAATAAGAGTGCCAATTGTATTATTAATTGGATGAGTTGGCTGCAAAACTATGTGCTTGTTACTTATGTCATGTAATTGCACTTTGTAGCTCCTTGCTAGTGTTATAAAATACCACCGCTAAAAAAATAGGTATTTGAAAGAAATTGTGTCTAGTAGGATTTGAACCCATATCAAATGTTTAGGAGTGTTGGTGCAGATATTTTAAACATTTTGCAATGAGGCTGAAAATAAAGAAAGTGTTACATTATATATAATTTAATAGGTTTATTAAATCAACAGAAGTTTTTTCTAATTTTTAAGGGGGGTTTTTTTAAGCGTCAAAAGTGTTTACGTTATATATAATTTCCAGGCATCCTAACAAACCCAAATAACCCCTTAGAAAAAGGATGTTTTTCATTTTGCCTTTTGAGTAATTTTACTTAAATATACACAATCTTTTTAACTCCTCCATCAAATACGTGGAAGATTCATTGGTTTTTAAGTTATCTTTTACTCCAATAGGTTCTCCAAAATGAAAAAAGTATTAAAGAGAGAAGATAAAATTCTCCAAATTTAAACAACTTTGTGAAAATGATTGCTTACAGTGATAGACAAATTATATTGTTCCTATGACTAAGAGTAATTGAAATTAAATGTCTAGGAAAAAGAAAAATAATATTATTCTATTAAACATATTGAATATTTTAACATATAATTATTTTGGAGGTTTTAACTTTTCACTCTATATTTTAGAGATTTTTTTAAGAATTATGTCGGAGATGCTCTTAGCACTAAGAAGCATATTTATTAGTCAAAAATATGTACAGTTTGTGCAAAACAAATGTTTTTCATGAACTTTGTCGATTAATCAAACCGAGAGTGTCATGTACTATGGTTAAGAAAAACTAAAGCCAAAACGCAAATTGTTTGCCATCTGAATTATGAAATTTCGAAGCAAAATTTTCAAATTATAACAATTGTAACTAGAATTTTTCTACGTCCCTTTGCTAGTTAAGTATAGTGAAAAATTTATAATTTTTCTTATGTTCAAGATTTATGAAATTAATATATAATTTCTAAAATATTCATACATATATAGAGAGATCCTTCCGATTGTTTTACAATATATAAGAGAGTTATTAATAATAAAGAGAACTCTTCTAGGATTGAGTTGATATTTTTAATAGAACATTTAGAAAAATGCAAACCTTCAACTATCTTAGTTGATATTTGGTAGATGAAAAAAACCGGAAATTTATCTAACCTTCAAGGCTTCAACTATCAACGGACACTCCACTAATCCGCGTTGCCAAACGTACTCTCAGAGAGATTCAATGATTTTTAGAAAGTTGTCAACTAGTAAAGATAAAATGTACTTTTTGTTGACACATTTCATGTAAAGAGGAACCTGCAAAGAACGGATATTTAAAGAGATACAATATTTTTTAAAGAGACGTCTGAAAAGTGCATTTTTAGATCATAGTCACCTATCTAAAAATCTCAGTATTTTGCATCTTAATTTTTTTTTTCTAATTTAAGAGCAAAAACATTAAAGTGATTAGTAACAATGACCAACATAACTTGTAAGCATAAGATATTTGAATGATGATTGAATTAGATTGATAAAATTTTAATGGTCTCTGAACCTTTATTAAATAGCATACAGATCCAATTATAATATTGAAATTTAAACACACACAAATTCAATTACAAGTATATATCCAAATTTTCATCAATATTATACAATTATATATTTTGACACCCCTCAATTACACATAATAAAACAACCCACAGAATTAACAAGAAACATTTAATATTAATAAAAAATACAACTTAATTGCACATGGATTTAGTTTGAATTCTTGAGTGGCCTAGTTAGCTATTAATTAATAATTAAGAACAATATATATTCATGTCAATACAGCCAAAATAATTTATTACTACTAATAAGTTATTGATTAGGGATTTATTTTAGTTTAATAAGGTGTTGATCTCAAGGTTAGGGTTGTTTTATAAGTGAATTTTTTCATAAACAAATAATTATTTAAAAATATAATAAACATTCACACAAAGATTTTTTAAATACTATATCTTATAATATCTCTCAAAATGAAAATTTATAAAGTATGTTGCTTTATTATATATATTTTAATAAGTATGTTACCAAAGTTAGCATCAATAATTTCTAAACAGTCCTAAATACAAAATACAAAAGGGTGAAAGTGTAGAGTTTAGAAAGATGAGATTCGTGGGTTAATCTATGAATGGTTCAAAGTTGAAGGGGGTAAATTGTAACAATGAAAATACATTCAAACATGCAAAGGAAATGAAAATACATTCATGGGTTAATCTATGAATGGTTCATTTGTCATTTTCCATCTTCTACTATAGTATAAAGGAGGGTGCAATCAAAAAGTCAATTTTTTTACCTAGGTTAAATATATTTTTTTTAGAAAACTTACCATTAGTCCTCCATAGTAAAAATCGTAGAGGCCTCAGTCATGTAGTCGATGATTGAGTGATTCCCTATCCCACGGTAGCAACAATCGTGATCTTCTTCATCGATCAAGCAATCGAAGCAAAACAACTAAGCATGTAAGCAACAAATCCATCAACAACAATAAGAGTGGAGAACCTTTAAGTGGAAGTAACTTGCTCAATGTTCTCCCTAGGGAAGTTGATTTAAACGATCTTCCTTCGGATTCATCTGAAAGGAAAAGAATTTCACATTACCACTCTAATCAAAGAGATGAAGTCAGACAAAAGTATTTGATTAAAAGATCGTGTCAACCACATGGTCACGACTTCCAAGAAGCAAGGAAACATCTTATGTTTCCTTTGGTTTATCGATTATTAAAGCTTGCATTGGTTTTGTCTGTTGCAACCGTAATAGTTGAGATATGCTTTTCTACAATGAAGCTTGTGAAGTCAACTTTGCACAATCAAATTTGTGATGATTTTTTGAATGTATGTGTAATTTGTGTTGTAGAAAAAAAAGTACTTGCTAAAGTTACAAATCAGAATGTAATGACTCATTTTCAGATGATGAAAACTCGTAGAAATCATGTAATCATAAATATTAATTATAATGATAAGGTACATTGTACTTTTATTAGTTTAAGTTCCCCCGCTCTATAAATTTCTTGGATCCGCCATTGATACTACGTCTACATGCATAAAGAACCTAGAGAATATTAGAGAAAAGACTCGAACTTGGAAGCAGGAAAAGCATAGAAGCATTTAACTTGTACGTAAATTAGGTGATAAGATATGTACAAGTATCAAAAGTTCATGTTTAAATGCTTTAGGAGGGTGTCAAGTAGTATCGAAAGGAACAAGTTTGAGGCCTTAAAGGTCGTGTATTGATTAATGAATGGATGTTTAAGCATGTTTTATGATTAGCAACTATGAGCACGAGTTAAATCATAATTGTTAGTTCAATAATTGTTTTAGTACATGATGTCAGTATGCTTGTTCATAGTGTCCCAATGCAAAATGAACCAAGAAAACACTTAGAAATGGTTGGGATCAGGCCACAATATGCTTTAATGTCAAACCAATCAACATTTGGTGCATTAAGTAAGAGGATGAAGTCTTCATGACCTAAGGGTATGATTTGAGATCATAATATGCAAGTCGTGAAGAAGAAAAGAGGATTGCAAGACAAATCTAACAAGCCAAATCGTTGCAACCGGGCGAGGCTAAATGGAGTCGCATTCAACGGTTAATGCAAGCATGGTCCAATGAGGTAGGTAGCTCACATATTAGCATCTGAGTTGGTTAAGCAACCCACGGTCGCATGGCAAGTCAAACATTCCAAGTTAGGTGTGATAGTAACGAAATTAAAATGGGAGTTTTGATTAGTTTGATATATATGTCCAATGATCAGTAGCGTGATTTACGTGCGAGTTGAATATTGCCTACACGAACTAAAATTGAGCTTTCTTAAGATTTTCCAAAATGGGATACATGTTGAATTTTATGGTGACAAGTTTATATAATAACTATTTTGAATTTAATAAGGTAATGAAACAAAAAAAAATTGTGCTTCAAATTATGGACTCAATGAGTAGATTAAACTGAGTAGAAATGGTGCATGCATTATCAGGAGTAGGTTAAACTGAGTTGAAATGGAAAGTAAGTGAAGGGAGATTTCAAGTTAAATTCCTTATCATGGTTACAATTTATCTTCGACATTCTTGTTAATGCGCGTAAAGGTTTGTCTACATAATTACATACATTAATCAACTCCAAGTTTAGTCACTTGATGACGTAGGTAGCGGAAAATTCTTGTTTGTTTACCATTTATGAATGAAACAATCATCATTCTATGAGTATTTAGTTCATTCTTTTTAAGATATTTATAATGTATTTTAAGTGAACATGCTATATTTAGAATTGGATCGATAAACGCGCATGTAACACTGTCCTTAAACCCTGTGGAAAGCGTTATAGATTGGATAAATTATGGCATTCAATCTCAATAGTGAATTAAAATCTAAACCTTTAAAAAAAATCACGTATATTTAAATCTAACAACAAAAGTCTTAAAATGAACTTCAAATGTCAAGTAAGCTTGTTAATACAACATAATCAAATAAAACAACTAACAAATAGTTAAAGTGAGGTACACCAAACATATTCATTTGCTAATGCCTACTTGAGTGCCTCCTGAAATACAAAAAAACGAGTCAAACTTATTAAGCTCAGTAAGCTTATATTAGTAGCTAAAAACAATATAATATGCATTGCATAATAAAGCACAATAAATCTAATTGTGTAAACTATTAATTGGTCACATGACAATAGTTAAGCTGTCTGTTATTCACCTTGCAACCTAGTGCATAAAATACACTTATCGGGATTGAAACTCAACACCCCAACAAGGAAAATAAATACCGAAACTACTATACTTTGTTGAAATTGCATATACATATAGAGAAGTGTTTAAAGGTGTAAGTGACGACATTATGTGGAAACTAAAGAGCGATTCTAGTAATTCATACTAAGGTATGCTAATTAAATTACCCAAGCACATTGCAACGAAATAGGAATGCACAACAAAGCAATGAAATTTGTAACACAATTCATAAACTGAAATACTTTAGTAGTGTATCTTCAATTCTTCATTTAGGAAATGAATCATAAACATTTGCCAAAAATGTCGAGTGGCTGAGCTACGTGCGGATTTTGTAGACTTGCAACGAACCACACACCTACATGGCACATACATATTTAGTGCTTATAGTTAAGGCTATAGAATGGTTGAGTCTGATACTACTTACTAAAACTACTATTATAATCATTTAAGTCAAACATTATAGTTATGCACAAGAGGCCTAAATGACATCAAAGGTCATTGATGACCTCGCTCCGCCTCCCCATATACACCTCACTCCTAGACTGCTTGAGACGTAAGCAATGTCATCCCGTGAGTATAAGGTTGCATTTAACCTCACCAGATTATGGCCAGTTCACGTGCAATTTCCTAGCATTATTTGCATTCGCCTAGTGCGACTCCTTTTATGTGAGCTCACTCTCCACCTCGCATCCAACCAAATAGGGCACTCATCGGACTAGTTTGATGCTCAGGTTGTGGTTTCCATACAAACTCAAAACAATCACAACCTAAGTTCAACTTAAGGCAATTAAACTATAACTTGACATTAATCAAACATCTTTTAATCTAGCTTTTGGTAACTTATTTAAATGTGATTAATATATTGATGAAAAGTATGGAAGGCAAAAGAACTCGTATCCAATAGGGAACCCAATTGTAACAGCCCAAAAATCCAAATGAACACATGACATAATAACTATGCAAGTTTCATGATTTA
>LUCG01028079.1:0-10565 GCA_001633085.1 Carthamus tinctorius | reverse complement strand
AAAACAAAACCTTCACAGCTCAAATGCTGTGAAGGTTACAAATAAATAATGCGAACCTTCACATCACAGCGGAAATGCTGTGAAGGTTTCGTTTTTTACCTATTTTTGGATTTTTTTTCTTCGATAGTGTTTTTTAGTATGCTTTTAGGATGAATGTTCAATTTTTTTTACCTTCATAAATGTTTTGATTTGAAGTTTCATGTAAAATATGTTGGTCTCACGGAAACAACTTGGTCTCACGAAAACAGCTTGGTCTCACGTGAACTTAACCCTATATATGTTACGTTCATATTTCAGACTTATAGGTTGTTTACCATATTTGCTATTAAGTCTTGCATGGATAAATGTGTTTGTTTGGATAAATTTGTCTGTCTAGATAATAATATGTTGTTGTTTACTCTTTTTTTCTAAATCGACGATCCGAATGATAGAAATGACTCTTTTAGACTTGGACATGAATTATAACTGTTTAGTTGAACTTTGCACATAGCATTAATTCATCATCCACAAGATAAACTTCATCACCAATTTATCATCACTTCACACAACCAACGGTTGCTTAAGTCTATAAAAAAATCATTGAGTACGAGAAAGCTTAGTGGTCTCTTCATGGACAATGAACGTTAATGTTGATTCTTATGTACCGAATCGTCAAAATGTAACACCCGGAATTTCGACTAGTAAAAGTCACCCAGTGTTTAGTTATGGATTCTATATTATAGATTTTTGGCATTAGGATGTTATTGTTTTTAGGTTCGGCTACAATGCCATGCGACTATGACAAAATGGCTTGTAGCCTAGCATTGTAGCATGAGCAAACCAGAGGTTGAATGCCTTTGGCGACTATGACATACGACTATGCCAAATGTCTTAGTATCATGGCATTTTTGCACGGGTCTTCTAAGTGTTGCTAAATACGAGATTTCAGCTATTTTTCTCATTTCTCACTTCCTCTCTTCTTCTATTTCTCTCTCAAACCGATTTCCACTTACTTAGATCGAATCCTAGCTAAATCTTGGGGTTTTCCTCTTGTAAATCAAGCATCCCTTCCTTATACAAGTTTGTGATCACAACATCAACTACTAAATCGAGAGGTTCATCTTCATTCATTGATATCTCTAGGTTTTGGAGGTTTTTACTCAAAATCTAAGTGGTAAGTTCATCCTACTCTTTGGAAATCTTCATACAAGTTGTAAATGCTTCATTTATAACATTCTAGTATTTTATTCCTTAAGTTTTCGGTTTCGATGATTTTCGAAAAGTTAGGTTAAAATTAGGGTTTGGTCTAAATGGAGATTTTAGGTGAAAGACATTTGTAGAATAATTCTAAGTAACTGAATATGTATATTTATGTTTGGAAATTTATGGATCTAGGATTTGGAAGAATTGCTTGTAGATTCAAATTTCTTCAAGGAATCTCAAGTTTGGGGTCAAATCTAGATTTAACTTAATCTAGCAAGGTGAAGTTGCTTTGCGAAAACGTTGTACATGCCAAAAATGTTATCTTCCAGACATTTATGGGTTTTACATGAAGTTATCATTTGTTGAGTTATTTAGAAGGTTTTGACTACATGATGTGTTTAACTTCATAATTCTTGTAAAACACCTATATTTTAGACTTTCGAACGTTAATCGTAAATATGCTTTCAAATGGTTTATTGCTCAAATGGAGCTTGTTCAATAGTTTAAGCATATTGTTGTACATGACTTGATAAACCATTTAGAAAAAATGCACATTGTGTCCTGGGTCATTTTGGGATTTATAATAGCATGAGGGCTTGTTATATGACCATTTTCTCTTCAACGATGTACTAGGGGAGTTGAGTCCGGAAGTGCTACCATGGTTGTAGGCACTAGGACCCCCGCCGCTTTGATTTGAGGTAATGCCCATGGTTGGCAATCCTTAAGCATGCTCGGCCTTTTGGTGAAATTCATAGAGATATAAGCTAAGGTCGACTATGCTCATTTTGTGAACTTGTTGAGATTTTCGTAGGGACACTTAAGCGTTTGGTCATGAAGTGTCATACGATTAACATTGTTTGAGTAGCGTACTTATGTGTTCCATCCGTTCTCAACGGATACGGGTCTCCCCCGTTGTTGTCACAATCATTTTAGATATAATGATATTTATGTCCTAATTCTTGATTGGGGTCTTAGTGAATAACCGCAATTTACAATGTTGACTTATTGGATCCCCTTCATATATCAAGGTTTTGAATGAAGTATTCCCATGTTTTGGTATTTGGGTTTTAATCCTTATAATATTTTGTGTGAGTTTTTGAGTTTGGTTTCATGATTTGATGGGCGTCTTTATTCAAGCATTTTATCACGAAAACGAGATTTTGGGAAAGATATAACTTTCTCTTCTAATCACTTTGCATATTCAAAATTGTGATTTAAATAACATTCTTTCCGTCCTTCCATCTTAAGTGTTTGATAAAACTCTTGAACTCACTATTCATTAGGCGTTAAGCCTAACCCTTTTTATTTGTCGGCATGTGCATCAGGTTCTTGTTGGGATTTGGTTCTAGCGACACCGGCGGGAAGTGAGTGCTAGTTAGAGGCACGAGAAGGATCTAGCTAATTGATGACGTCTTTCGCCTTTGGAGATTACGACCATTATTGGGTTTTAGTAACATCTGACCTAGACTTAGTTTTGATGTAAGACATGGTTTGTTTATATTTGATGTTAAATTTGGATTTTGATTCGAGGAAATTCAAGTATTGATTTCTACAAAAGGGTTTATTCTTTATTTGTGGTATTGTTAAAAAATTTTAAATTAACCACTCATTCCAAATTTGAGCGTGTTACATAAAAAAACAAGAAGATGTCAAAACCCAAGTTGATTTTTTCTAAATCTTAACTATAAGCGAGGAAAACAGTAGCAAACCACATGAGCATCTGGTTCAATTGTTGGGTAAGAAATTTGAGAGTGGGGAAGAGATGGAACATAGAAGAGAAAAGAAATCGAAAAAATAGAAATCGAACCGGCATAGAAGAAATCAAACCAACTAGAGAAAAGAACTAGAAATTGAACCAATAGAGAGAGTGAAATCAAACCAGCACATTGAACCAAAAAAAAATGAAGAAATCAAACCAGCACGGTGACGAAATGGAGCTAGCAGATCAAACCATAAAAGTGAAGAAATCGAACCAGCTGATCGAACCATAAAAGTAAAGAACCAGCACAGTGACAAAATCAAACCAGCAAATTGAACCAGATAAGTGAAGATATTGACCAACACAATGTAAAAATCGACCATAGCATTTCAATATGCGCTTCTTGGAAGAAATCAAACCATCTAGGTTGAAAATTTTCAGATTGTGGAATGTTTGAAGGAAGGGGTAAGGCATATGCATGCCATTTTTTGGGCTCAATGTGGACAACATAGCATTTTCATCTGTGCGAAGAAGTCAATAGTTGTACGAATAAGCTCCAAGTAAACATTTTTTTGGGCTGTGTGAATAAGTTTTTTGACTCATTAAGCTCATGAAGTCCTAAGAAAACACCCCCTTACCCTCATATGTAAAGCATGTGAAAGACTTGACAAATGGAAGTTAAATCCCATTATTGCAAAGGAACCAAAACCAATCATTTTTACGTACCATGTGGGTTTTTCATACAATAAAAGTTCTGTAAAAGACCAAACCAAAAAAAACAACAAACCACGTTAGGAACAAAATCTCTCCTTTAGCGTTTCTTGTGCACTCAATTCTCTTATTTATAAAAAGATATTTATTGGATTCTTGCTTGTAACGAACACCATTGTTCTAACATATGCCCAAGGCCTACAAAATGTAAAAACGAGCCTAACTAACACTCTTCCTAACCAATTATAATTACAATTAATCCTTGCCGTAACCTTCTAATCTGGACCCGATAAGCACACCATTAAGAGTTTAGTTAACCGTAAGAGATGGTGAGCATTTAGTAAACAACCCTTTGGTTCACATAATATTGTGGAGAGGATGCAATGGGAAAAGTGAAGTTACCAAATGAGAGTATTAGTATCATCATCACACATAGGCATACAACAATGTGCCCAAACCAAAACCAAAGCCCAAGCAGGTTCTATTTGTATGGTGTCAGAATGCCAAAAACAATTATATCTATCTATACAAGCAGCAAAACAACTCCTCTATATGTGCAACCACCACATTGATTGATTGATTGATATACACAAACAGAAAGAAATCCACTGAAAGCACCACCTTCTTTTACCAACTGCCTTCACCACTAGCAGCAGCAGCTACTTTCTTCAGCTTTTGAGATCCACCTTCGCTAGATGATCCTGCTTCTGATACATCACCAATGTCTAATGACTCTGGAAGATTCTCCGAGAAGTCACCACTGTGCACCTGCAAAAGTTACCAAAGACGTTTTCGACCAAATCAAAATGAAATTAGATCCAGTCGAGAGGTGGGGTCTGGGGAGTATGATATATTAAACCTGGCCTCTACCTCCAACGATGAGCAGGACTTGTAAGCAAACAAGAAAATGACCAATTTAGCCAACCATATTATTTGGTATTTACTGGGTTCGGTTTTGTCATAAACATAGCAGAAATCAAATGCAACCCAAGAAATTCACTTTCTAAAAAAAAATTATCCAAACCCCCGTTTCCGTGAAAAAAAGTTGTTTCAATTTCCACCATCAGATATTGTGTATTTCCAAGCAAAAAACAGTATATGCTTGATGTCATTGATTTTGGACCATATGATTTCCACACTTCACTAGCTAATGGTATTTTAGACATTTGAATACTCGAACGCTCCTTAAACTATGTTCCTTCAAGCATACACATTTTTTTATGGGAATGAGGGAATAAAATATATCAAAGTAAAGGCAATTTGCTGTCTGCAAATATTCTATTCCCAAGACTACTTAAGGGGAAGACAAACGCATAACCACCTGTGCAGACTTAGTGTCGGATCTCTATGTGTGTGTGAGAGAGACGGAGAGAGAGAGAGAGAGAGATTGACGCACCGAACAGGTGAACATACTGATAGCGTAAGAAAGGTTCATTGGTCCAACAGTACCCGGGTTATTTATAGAGCCCAGCCTCCAAAGAGGTCAAGGGTTCAAACCTCAAAAGGTAAGATTATGCACAAGCAATTGCAGTATATAGATATTCTATACTTCCAAAAAACATGCTGGTAGTTAAGAGAGACAAATATTTTTTAAATTAGCCAAACTAAGGCGTTATCTAAACTAAAATTTTAGTAAAAGAACATGCATACTTCACGATATATTGCGCATCTTTAAGACATGTAACAAAACTAGAGGATGCAAATTATGTGTGAAATGTGGATATTCGCTAAATTTTACCTCAAGTTGATTCAGCATTTCAACTGTGGCTTCCATATCACCTCCATTTGCTGTATAGACACTGGAAAGAGATTCATCAGATACACCAGGAAAAATCATCTGAAGGTATGCCAAATTCATGTCATGATCAACATCCATTGCTTGTTTTCCGGCTAACTCGGCGGCAGCACTATGTGATGATGAGCCAAAAACTGAATGATTCTTAAGTTTCAAGCTATCAGGATTCTCAGAAGCATCATGATTTTGTGTAGTACTCCCAGGATCATATGATAGCCAAGCAGCCTGATTCCTCATCTTTGAATCTGTCACTATTGATTCATGGCCTTTGCTTTCATCAGTTGGCCCTCTTCTGGAGAGCGGAACGTATGAAGTAGCATATGGATTCAACGAAGATGCCCTTGCCTTCATTGTCTTAGTTCATCAAACGACTTCTCAGGTACCCAGCAAAAAAAATAAGTCATTGATATAACTACAGTAAAGCAAGGCTTCTAAAAGATAATATACATATATATATATATATATAATCGTCACCGTACATGAATTATATTACCAATAGATTCACCTCATACCAGCCTTGATTTCAAAACTACATGGTCATGCACAAAAACGCAGAGAAGAACACAGGATTATTGTAGTGCCTGATAAAATAATGCTGTAACACGAAATTGGTAGGGAAAACAAGGTTGTAACATTAATCTACTCCATTAGGAGAAGAAGAATATACAATATCCTTATAAAACATACTCAATTCAGGAAATAATGAAGCTAGACAAGCAAACTTGGAAGCAAGAACCGAATTCAGTCAGATTTCAAGATCCAATAACAATAGTAATCCAGTAGCACATTTTAATGCCACGTTATCGCACCAATATGTGTAAAGACCTCTTGAGATTAACATCTTTGTTTACCAATGATGATGAAGAATAAGGTGGAGAGATAAGCAATTAATGCGGTCGGTTGGGGAAATAGCGGTCAGGACCTTGATTTGAAATAGGGATTATCGCGATCATATAGCAGTGAGATAGCGGTAAAATAATATATGCTCATAAATAAATACGTATATATATAACTTAAAATATTGTATGCCTTATACATATAAAGTCGAACAATTCAAACCACACAAGCAACATAACCTAGTCTAGCTGATAGCTGAGACTGAAGGAGGAATCGATGTTGACAGTGAGTTTGAATCCAGAGCTGAGAGTCGCGACTGGAACTCTAAAGTTGGAGTCGATGACTTAATTTACTTGTTTAATTAATTTGTGTCCTTTTTGTTTGCAGGCTTTATCTTAAATAGCCCACATAAAGCCCAAGATAACTTAAATTAACTGCATAGGTGGAGAGACCACATTGCCTAATTCGAAACACATAAAAGAATGTGCTCATGCAATTGAGTATTTTTCACTTGATATACTCCCCCAGTTTAAGACCAATTGTCTGCCATGCACTCACCGATTCAATTCACATATTCTAGGAGGAAGACTCAAGAATCAAGATAAGAAAAACAAGGTAGGGACCACAGCGGTGGAAAATAAATCACTAGCAATTACGTTGAATTGCATCCCAGGGGATTCCTCGAGGGAATTTATTTAACTAGTCTGTTACTTGTTTAGTTATACAAACAGGGGGTGTGTGGGTGGTGAGGTATCTGAAAATTTACCCATGCCAAGTAAATATGTAATAGGAGAGTCTAGCCCCTGAAATGCTAGCCCTCTTCAGTTTTGCCATTGGAAGCATATTTCTGCCATACATTATTTTCCTTGATTTTCTTGGTCTTTAAGCTTTGTTCCTAACATCGTTATTGAACATGTCTTGACAAAATTTTCACACCTTACAGCTTGAATTACCTTTGTTGACACACATATGCATATGGACCATCAACACAAGACTAAATGCACCAGGTTGGTGTTTAACAAGTTGACGGAGTCTATGTTAATAATCAAATTTTACAACTCTGTCTAAGAAAGAGCAATGACATGCATGTGACCAAAATTTACGGTATCGATATGCTCAGTATAATAAGCATGATGGAGAGTTTAAAGAATAGAAGGAAATGAGTGTGAGCATTGCTGCTTAATATTTGTATAGTTGTTAGTGGAGTTGTTGCAACATACAATCTTATCGGTTTGGAGGTGAAGGTGCCGATAACAAATCTTGCCACATTTTGAAGATAGGAACACATGCCCCAACGACTATCCCTGATTTACAACATGACGTCATACCTGATCTAATACCAATCATAGCCTTAAAATCAACCTCCAACTACTAGTCACAAACAAAAACCTACCCCAGGCTTGCAAATCCATATTTTTAGCGTCACCTCAATGTTCACAAGCACCACCATAGATTAGTGTCTTTGAGATTTCACCTAGCAAAGCAACTGCCACCACTCTCCAATGGCTTTATTCATCAATTGGCAAATTACAATCAATTATGTGTTGGGAATCCATGGTGAAATTAGCTTTAGTCATCAATTGGCAAGTTACAATCAATTGTGTATTGGGAATCCATGGTGAAAGTAGCTTTGAATGGGCTCAAGAGACTGACACGGGGGAAAGAATTACGTAAATACTATGCTACTGACTCCTAGTTGCTCATCCATATACAAACAAAACATCAAGAGGTCAGAAACAATGGAATGAAAGACTGATAACTTATGATAAGAGGTGGACTAATCATCAAGGGTTATAAATTCCATACCCACGGACCCAAAAAACACACCTAGCCAAAACACTAAATCTTCATATTTTGTGAAATAATAGATTACCTGATGAAACCTCAAATAGAAATGGCAAAGTAGCATACTCAATAAACAATATGTTGCCAATTGGACAGCATATTCATCCTACATCAACAAATAAACTTTCAAATTCATTATTTTCTAGGCACTCTAAAGAACATTAAACCTAAGTATTTCCAACACAGGTACGATTCATAATACAGATATAATTCTAGGCACTTTAGAAAGCGAATACACAAAACATTCACGAGAATTCATATAACATTTATAAAATCTATAAAGAATAATCAATTCGGATAAAATTTAACCTAAACGCATAGGCACTAACCAGAAGATCGAATAGAACAGATGAAACGCAGAAAAAAACTAGATCAGGATGCAGCGAATAATTTGACAACGACAGAGATGATTCTGTTAACCTAAAAAATATCTTACATGATGATCGATAACAAGTAACGCGACAAGCAAGCAATCAAGCAAACCGATCCGACAACCGGAAACCCTAAATTTTTGGTTGCGATGAAGAAGATCGTCTGTTTCTCTCTCTCTCTCTCTCTCTATCAATCAGAGAATCTAAGTTTTTTCTCTCTCTAGAAATGGAATTGGGGCGAGGAAAAAAGGGATCGCAGGGAAGGGAGGGCTCGTTTTTTGTCTGGCCCCTTTTTGCCAAATTTTGGAATTGGCAAATTTGGAGTTGGAGTGCCCTCTTTCTTTCTTTTTTTTTGGTCCCTATGGTTTGTTTAGAAATTTATATTTTTGTCCTCAATCTTTTATTTATTACCTTGGTCGCTGTTGTGGTTGACATTTTGTTTCTTTTTTCGTCTCTCGGTCTAGTATTGTTGATTGATATGTTGATTTGAAGTTTTTATTTGTTAATTTATATTGTTTTATTAGTGTTTTTTTGTATTAATTGATCCACTCATGGGGTGGACACCTCGTTCCCTTTTTCTCTATTCTCTCTTCATCAATGATGACTGACAATTATCTTCGCCCCTCCTAGTAGCATCTTATGTTTTTCTCTAACCACTTAAACAAACATCTCATGCTCTGATCTCCTCCTCCTCTCCTACCACGGCAAGCCGCAGCGTAGGTCGCGTGGGCTACACCATCTGAGTGGCGCGGGTCCCAGTCGCGACGATCCCTATCCGCCAGAGGTCGTGTGGGCAGGGTCACGTATCCGCCATCCAATGACTTTTTCGTTCATTTTCATTGGGTCGAGGGTTTATAGTTCAATTAGGAGGTTATCCTAGGGTCTTTTCAGAATGGGCTTTGAGAATGATTAATTTGTAATTAGCTAGTTATATGGATTTGGGTTTGGGCTTTTGTATATGGGTCATATATATAAAGGGTCTAGGGTTTGGGAAGAGGAAGTGAAGCAAATCATTCTCATGAGAGTCGATTAGAGAAAATACGTGTGTGTAGGTGTGTGTTTTCCTTTGAAAGCTTTCTCAATAATACACCATCTTTTTCATCTGATTTCTTCCTCTTCATCTTTGAATCTTGCTGAACTAAGCCAACAGAATATGAAGTTGATACCCTCATAATCATCGCATAACTCAGGTATTCGGTTAGAAAAACGAGTTAGAGACCGTGTTTGTTGACTAAGTTAGTAAAGCAGTTACTAGTGCAATCCAAGTGAGTTATACAACCTGTATTTTGTGTTGTATGTGCATGGATGTAAGTATTTGCCAGTTGTTGTGTGCAAAGGACAACCTCATGCCCTTTATGAGTCGAGGAGGGACAGCCTCGTTTCCCTTTTTGAGTCGAGAGGAACAGTTTCGTTCTCTTGGAGACAGAGGACAATTTTGTGCGGATATGTGATATATGATATATTGTATTTGTAGTATGTGCTCACTAAGCGTGTAACATCTTTTTTCTAAAACTCAAAACTTGACGGGAAGTAACCAATGATAAACACAATTCAACCATAACCATTGAAAATGCGGAAGCTTGTTCAAAAATTCATTCATTTGATAACCATTTAATAAAAACATAAGAAAGTCTTAAACAAGATTCATTCTTGAGAGAACAAAAGCAAGGTTATTTAAAGAAAACCCAAGCCGATCGTCTACATGCTAAAACCAAGAAAACTGTTTCACCCTTTTAAAATAACATCATTCATAAGTCTTCATGCTTAGACTGAACTGCTGAACCACTGGAGTCTCACACGGAAGCCTCTTCTTTTCCCTTACGGGAAGTACCTGCCACTAAAAGAGTAAACAACAACGGGGTAAGCATAAAGCTTAATGAGCACACACCTAAACCGCTTACCATCATGCATNTAGGGGTATTACTACCACCATAGGTACTATCTACCTTGTCCCCGAAGGAACACAATCTTCCCTAGGGGTATTTCTACCACCATAGGTACTATCTGCCTTGTCCCCGAAGGAACACATACACATAATCACACATGCATCATAATCACGCATACATAACAACAAGAGGATAGGTAGGGTACTCACCTGACAATGATCACAAATAAGCTCTCTTAC
>LUCG01028077.1:0-11357 GCA_001633085.1 Carthamus tinctorius | reverse complement strand
GTTACTTCATTACTAACAGTAATATTTGCCATAGATGTTATCTTAATGTAGAGAATAAAACCGATCGCGAGTACCAAGGATAACCGAAGACAATGATTTATCAACCATCAAAGATTCGACCGTTACTAAACGTTGCAATCAATGAAGCATTCAAAGGCATGCCGGTTACGAGAAAGCTCCCACTATAAAAAGAGACCTAGACTCAAAGGCAAGGACAACTTACTTACTACACCTCAATTCTCCAACGCTCTCAAGAATCCTCTACAACGCTCTCTAGCTTAATTACTTTCGACTTTTGTTGTTTCTCTTACGAATCACTGCTGTATCGTACGATATTCCTTTGTAACTTTAAGGACATCACCCCTGTTTGGTGATACATAGTGCAACGTCGACTATCCCTTAGTTGGCCGCAGGTTTTTTTCCTCATTCTTGAGGTTTTCCCTGTGTCTTCAATTGACTTGTTTTTATTTTAGCTTAGCATCGTACGTTTTATCGATTGGATTATTTTCTCTCGACGGTTTTGCCTCACAAACATCTTACGATAATAACGTGTGTAATTTTTTGCATAAACACTTCCATTTTAGCATGAAGTGCTAAACCCGATTGGAAGGCCTAAAACAGACAAAATCAAGGTCAGAAAAAATAAATCGCACGACCATAGCAAGACAACATGTTCGTACGACGTACCTTAAAAGATTGACCAACGACGTCAGCATCCAACTCCTCTATCTTCGCTCCCTTAAAAATCTCTTGTCGGGAAGGGACGACCACTAGTACAAAAATTCACATTTGCCACTACCTTCGCTCCCTTAAAAATCTCTTGTCGGGAAGGGAGACAAATTGCTCGAGGACATGAAAAACCTCATTTCTCTCGATTTTATCTCCTGACATAAAACCCGTCTGGAGCACTATTTTAAGCGTCGTATCTCTAGATTTTTCCTCCCCTCCAGACAGCTCGGAAGAAGGAATAGCCATCTTAGAATTCCTCGCAGCAGGTATGCTCTTTATAGAACCACCGATATCAAAAGATGGTCCTTTCAATAGGCGAGATGACCGTGCGTGCTTTCTTCACTGCTATTCCCCCAACATCTCGCTCTTCCTTTTTCCGTTCGCCCTACAAGCCATCTCGGCCAGTTGTTCTTTCCTACTAGGCTTATTTAAAGAATGACCTGAAAATAGAAGGTGTTAAAGATATATGATGAACTCATACGATCCGTAAACAAAAGGTATAAAAGTTTACCTTCCATGATGCCACTTCCTTTAACCGGATTTTCACCTTGTTCCTCTCCTTCTAGATCCACAACTTCTTCCCCTTCCCACGACCTGTAATCAAATGACCTTTCCTCTACTCTGTACTCCATGAAACGCGCTCCTTAGCTATAGATAGTGGAGTAACGCCCACACTTAAGAAATCAATCTCTGCACGTAAAAAACACACATGACTAACTTAAGTTATCTATAAATAAAAACTTTCAAGCGTATGATTACCTAATTTATTCCACTCAGGAACATTCCATCCACCCTCCACCGAAACTGATGATGTACGAACGAAGACATATTTAGCTTTCCATCCTCGATAACGTGCTTGGGTATTCAAAATTAAAACCTTGTTTTCGTTAGGATAAGGACTATATCTACGATAATGGTCAGATTTGATGGTATAGGCTATTAAGAAATCAGTTACATCAAAGGGGGGCATTCCCTAATCCTTAGTAACTCGTTCAATCACTTGAACGACACGCCAGAATTGGGGAAAAAGCTGACCCGGAGTAACTTGGAACAAGGACATAAAAGACCTAGATAATACAGACAATGGCCATCGAAAACCTATCCTAAACGGATATTCGTATAGAACGAAAAATCTCTTGGGGCACGCATCTGGGTGAATCTCTCCTTGCGCCAAAAGAAAGGCATCTTCGTGCAAACTAGACAAGATGTGAAACGCATCCATTTCAGGACCATCTCCAATCAGACTCTTAGGTTCAATTGACTCAACAGCATCGAACCGATCCAGGCTATTTCTAAGGTAGGCAAAGTTAACTAAATCATTATTTTTATCTGACTTCTTAGCTACGGTCTTGATATGCATGACTTAGAGATAAGAAAAATACCTTACAATCAAAAAATTTCGGATACAATTGAAAGAAAGTCTTCAAAATCAAAAGTGAGGATAAAATATGAGCTACTTCCCCCTTTTTATAAGCTTTCAAAAAATCAAATTACCGCCTAAAACAAACCCTTGGTAATCCCTAGGACGACAACTGTCCTATAAACACATCGACCCTACTGCCCACGTCATACTTACAAACTTGTATCATGCGAACTATGTCATCAATACCCGTTAGAATCTAACTAACTCAGTTGATCATTTAATTTTTACGATTACTTTGTAAAATTCAGCAAACATAAGTTATGAACTTCTATTTTCTGGAATTTAGGGGGAAATTGTTTGAGTAAAAATCTACGACTAACGACGTACGACTGAAATATATAAGATCATGTATAGAATAATAATCATGTATTAAGATAAGGTCCTGAGAAAGGATCATTGCACGAAAAAGCATACCCGTCATACGACCTCGGTATAATCATCGTACGACATCTTAAGGTAACGTACGATGTCGATCGATAATGATTTCTAACGGTCATCTATGTTTTAGCTATGGTTTTATTACAGGACCAAGGCAATCAATGAAGGAATCAACATGTAACGGACGTAACCGACGACAAAGATTCATGGAAGCTTTAATGACAAGACCATTATAGCCGTTGTAATCAAAGCCCATTAATGCTCTGCAGTTACACAAGAATCTAACTATAAAAAGACTATGAAGCATCAAACAGATCAATCTGATTCATGAACCGATCCTTGAAGAATTCTCTGCAATCCTGTTCTGTTTCTTACGATCCTTTGTAATTTACTTACGTTCATTAGTATTTCCTCATTGTAACATACGAGCGATAGTTGTAACATCAAAGACATCACCCCTAAATTGGTGATCGCTAGTGGAGCGTCGACTTTGTCTTAAGTCGTCCGCAAGTTTTTTCCTCGTACTGAGGTTTTTCCTGCGTCATCAAATCCCTTGTATTTTGAGTTGCAGTTTATCCATAATTCAAAATTAATATGGTTGATCGTCTAGATATCTGGAAAAAGAATTAATTTCATGATTATGAGATATTTTACGATATTAATTAGGGAAAACGTTTATCTTATATTTAAATACACTTATCATAGTTACCATTTATTTTAATATGGTTAGAAAGGTAAAATTTTTAAATATTGTAGACGAGGGTTCTACAAATTTTAGAAAAAAGATGTAACAAATGTATGGTATAAGTTTTTCTATTACATGTATCAAAATTAAAATTTTTATTTACATATAAAATGTATTCGTTAGATTTGAGGGAGGCTAGCTATTGAAATTGTTGAATTTTAACAAATTAGTAATCTACCCGCACAATGCAGCAGGGTCTAAAATTTGAATAAACGTAAATGAACGTACAGACTACAATTTACAATATTACATCTGTAAATGTCAATCCATGAGCTTAATTTATTGACTGACCTAGAAAAAGCTAAGGCGAATGAATGTTGTCAATCCATGAGCTTAATCCAAGAAGCTGTTCTTTCCACTTTCTCACACTCTCAACATCCTAAAACAATCAAAATTAAAGATTAATAATGAGTAAATGAGAGTGCACTAAGGACCCACTTCAATTTGTTTATCCCTGCATGATGCATCTTCTTCTTTATCCTTGGTTCCATATAAGCGGATTTACTCCTATATCTCTTCATATGTTCGTTCAGGACTACAGGAGATGTCAAATCTCCTCAACTATTAGTCTATAATGTGTGTAGCTTCCAATCCCATTACATTACAGAAACTAAAAGACCAAGCAACAACAAAGTTCAAAGTAAAATTAGGGCAAGACTAAATGGAAAGCAAAATGAAATTAAATGACCCTGAATTCACCTCAATGTTTCCCATGTTTTTTCTTTTGAGGAATGTTTGAGGAGATGAAGTTGCAACAAAGGATCAAACCTAAATCAAAAATTATATGCAGTATGTGATGTCAAGCACATTTATACAGAAATTAAATTTAAGATACATACGAAAAGAAATCAGTTAATATACTTGGCAAGAAACACAAGAGGTGATCAAAATAAAAATTATTTTCAACAAACCAAATAGCCAAAATAGCAAAGAAAAGCAAACTCAATAAAGTACCTTTCTTCCCCTTGTGTTGTGGATCTTGAAACCTTTTTTTTCGCCTTTTCGGATGTAGAAGACAAAACGACCTACTCTCAACTTGTTCGTGGGTGCAATACAAACATCCTAATCTAAAAAAAAAAACTAAAAACCATAGAAACCAAATCTAATTAGTTCATATATAAAGCCATACCTAGTCAAACCAGAATGGATTCAAATATAAAACATTACCTTGTGAAACCAGATCTCATTAGTTCATAATCTATTAAATTAAAAAACCAAACCAAAACCTAAATGGGTATAGTAAAATTGTTGGTTAACAATACCTCTGAAATGGCACTCTTTTGCTCTAGTATGAACCGACATTTTTGTTTGACCATCAACATCTTCTATTTGGCTTCTTGAACAATGATGAAGGGCACATAGTGAGTTAGATGAAATACAAACGACAATAAATCATATATATAGAGAGGTACAAAGAAGTAGTCATCGATAGAGATACAAACAATCACTTCCCTTGGGAGAATCAAGCAACAACAATTGATAGAACCAAGGGAAGATGCCAAATATATTTCACATAATGTACATATACCCATTATCCATACATATTAATTAGATGATATATTTAAGGAATTGATGATGCATTGATCAAATTGTAGAAGTACCTGAATCTTTTTTTGCAACACCTCGTTGTGACAAAGCTCTAGAAAGAGCATGCAAGCCCATATGAGGAGTTAGTATATTTGGTTCCAGTATTACCATCTGCAGTTCAGCAAGAAACCATAAGTTCTAATAAATAACATATTCAATAATTATTGGTTTAAAATATACATTCCAATGATTAACTAATAGAAGAGATGGTCTTACATCAACATTGCTGCTTGGCAGAAACAGACCTGTTTTGATGGAACCAAAAACTTCTACCTGCAAAGCAATTATACACCATCAAAATATACCACTTTCTAGCACATATATATAGCATAGCAACACGTGTACCTTGCACTTAGGCTAGATATACTTTATAACATCTGAAACACTTTCAACTGCTGTGTTGAGTGACACTTGCTCCTCAGAAGTCGGGGATAGGAGGTCACAAAAATCCAATATCTCTACAAACAAAGATGTTAATAGCAAGCCACAATAACTTTGTGATACCATCGATCATAGGAAGACATCTCTAAGCTGCATTTCTAAAAGTGTAAATGAACTTCTACAAATAAAAACAAGATTTCCTCTATCTCATTACTGGAATCAAGATAAACCAGTAATCAAGTATGCAAAAAAGGTCATCTCGGTATTCTATAACAACAGCAAATTTATATGCATCTGGATATACTTTACAACCTAAACCAATCAAAACCGAAACAACGTCTTAAAAAAAGAGTCATATTTACACATTTTCATGATATTTACATCAAAAGAACAATGTTTGTGATAAAATCCTGCACACGTACACAAGTATTACACAACTCACGGAGAAAATCATTATAAGAATACGTTAAGCAAATTTAACAACAAAATAATCCTATTTGCAGTATTTCAATACAGATTTGAATGCAGTTCATAAAATTATCTTTAAAAAAGGTTAGAATTCATTCAATCACATTGAACTAAAGAGGTAAGTTTAATCAATCAGATAAACGTCAAATTTAAATCAAAACGAGAAGAAATTCACCTTTGTGAAACTGAAACATGGGGCTCTTAAACCGACAATTAGCACGAAACCAACCAGCTTCAAGACTTCTATTCAGTTCCTCATCCGCCAAAGAAGGAGTGACCAATCGCGAACGTTTCAGCGCTGGCGTCGGAGTTCTCCATTCGTCGTCATCGGCATCGACGTCAAGCCAGAAGAAGTCAGGAGCAATAGTTTCCGACAACGGCGTAGCGTTCGAAGATATAGGGATATGAGACGCAGCACAAGGTTAGGTTCGGACTCATCGGAGGAGGCGATGGAGGTGGCGTTGCAGAAACGTAGAGGCCAGTGGTTGATAGGGGGACAGGGTTTCATAGAGAAAACCGTCGATTTCCATGGCGAGAACGAGAAGGGGATGTCGGATTGTGGTCGGAATGTCTGCAAAAAATTAGGGTTAGCGGTTGATCAAGGGTTTTTGGAGAAAGAGAAACCTTAATGGATCATTTAAAACCCTCATTTGAAATAGGAAGGGGATTGGAAATCAATTGCTTGGGAGCAGTAGGGAAGAGTGCGTGCATCGAGGAGGCAAACCTAAAATGCTTTATTGAAAGATTTTTGAAATTTGAAATCTAAATCAAATTTGGGTTGTAGCGGGAATTGAATAGGTAAGGCTACATTGAGTGTGTGTACTATATGCATAGAAAATGGTAATTAAGAGTTTTTCAAAATTTATGCATTAAGAATGTTGTACCTCATGCTTAAAGAGTTGTCTTTAAGAGTTTAAAAGTTTTTTCAAATCTGCTTTATACTAAAGCAAAGATAAATTAATGAATTTTCAACTATTACATATATAATAATTTGATTTACAGACTTTAAATATTGAATGGGTGTTAATTTACAGTATTTAAAATAGATAAAAACGACAAATTAAGAAGTGACTTTTTGTATTTTGGAATGGCATAACTTGCTAGCTCCATGATGCTTTAAATAAACAAGTTGCCATTTTTAAGATAGTTGCTCAAAAAAGATAACAAAATCATTACTGGAATTAGAGTGAACTATATAGTTTCCGTCCTTGTGTTTTAGTAGTTTTCACAGATTGAGTTGCTAAAATTATTTTATAACAAAACAGATCCTTGTAGACTGCATTTTTCAACCGTTGGGTCCTTCTTAATAACTATTATGTTTAACTGAAGTCATTGCATTTGCCTCTCAGTTAATGCACATTTTTGGCCTCTTAACTGTTTTTTTTATTTTTCTTCTATTTCCTATCGATGGTTCAAAACAAAAGCAAAATAAAAAACAAACTTCAAATAAAAAATGAGCTTGAAATCAAAAATCAAAACCCATGATCAAATCAAATTCAAAACCAAAACTTACCATCTTCAACTTTTCCATCGTGACGGTTTGCTACCCAACCACTTCATCTTCTCCACGTCCCCTCTTCTTCGTCTATATAAAAAAACTAACGACTTTTCATCTATGGTGATCTTTCTTGTTTCAATGACTCGTCTCTACACTCTATTTATATGTCATTAAAATGAATGAAAGAGGCCATCTCCGACTTTTGACTCATAGTGCTAGTGGAATCTAAAAATGATAGGCTCCACAGGCATTCACAACAACGGAGACTGTATAAAGGTAAAGCTATGATGATACAGTAGAAAATGAAGATGAAACTTTGGAAGATCTAGTGGTGCTATGTACTCTCTAAATCTCTAAACCCAAATCTCTTAATCCAAAAGCATCTTCCAATAGCATGAACTCTCCAAGATCTTAACATATTTTTCAGGGATTCATGGTGTTTGATTTACATGCATGGATTTTGTATCAAAGTTTTAGGGTTTTAAAATTAGATGGGTTATGTATCATAAGGATATGATTACATGGATTTTGTATCATAAGGATATGATTACATGGGTTATGTATCACAACATTTTTAAAGAAATTTGCACAAATTTATTCTTTATGTTTTTATGCACTTCATGGTTGAAGTTAATATTCTTGATGCTCAAGTTGAAGTTAATGCTATTGATACTATTCTTGTTTTTGGATTTGGATTTGTGTTTAATTTAGGATATTTGATATTATTTTTGTATGTGCATCTGGATTTCACTGTTTAGATGAACAACCCCACTCTAGTCCATACCATCAAACTTTAAACAGACAACCCTTTACATTTAAAGTGCTTAGCTGTGCTCATTATTATTAGATAATCAACTCGAGATTTGATGTTAGAAAATCTCTTTCCTCCTTTGTGTTGTTTGCCAAATAGTGAGTCCTTTAAGTGGAATATTCGCTCTTGCACCGGCCAACTACCCATTATGTTTTTTGGAGATCAATGTAGAGGGAAGAAGTATGGGCAAAAAAAAAGAGAAGGGGTTGGTAGCTAGAGAAATAAGAATGCAAATATTAATTGGATTAAAGATCTTTTATTTAAGAAAATAAAAATAATAATTAAAAATAGTTCAAAATGGAGAAATTAAACCCGTAAAATGATTTTTTCACCCACGCACTTAAACTAGATTAGGGAATGGTCGTTTGACCTGGGGATCAAAACCATTATAAAATGCGAACCACATGCCTTGTTATGTAACGAATAAAACTTTAGGGACGAAATCGTGATTAATGACATACCATAAGGACCAAAACCATTATTTACTAGAATATTGTTTCTCAACGACCCCACATGGTCATTTTTGTTCATCGTCAACTCCTTAACACGTTTTTGGGTACGTCACCATTTCGTTTTGAAGAAACGTCACCTGTTTTCCCCACTTGCATTAATGATTTTTATTGGTTGGTTGGTGCATGGAAATGAAAATTTAATTCCCACAAAAAATCTAGAAAGCTTCATGACACTTTCCTTTTTTGTTTTCTATTTTTATTTAAAAAACATAACTTTCCTATTCTCTTGTTTATATAAATTTGGTGAGGTTTTTGTACGGTTTATTACACCACCAGTTATCGTATGGAGCCTCCAGCTTGGGTGGAGAGTTTGCCGATTAATCGGAAAAAAGCGATTCATGAACTCACCCAAGGCCAAGAATGTACCGATAAGCTTCGGGAAATCCTTGGAGGGTCGGAAAACATCGAATCACTGGATGGTATAGTGGGTCGAATCTTGGGGATGTTCAACAACACCCTCACCATCATTGGCTCCAACAAGCCTTTTCAGTTTCCAACCAATTACGTGCAATCTACGTGCACTATGGAGGAGCAAAATTCAAACAAGTCTGACGAGCCTTTTCCACTGCAAGATAGTTATTTGCAGGCCTTCTATAGTTTGGATGAGCAGAAATCAACAAAGTCCGATGAGTCTTTTTATCAACTCCACACAAGATATTCGGATTCCTTTCTTAGTTCGGACGAGCATAAATCAACGAAGTCAGGCGAGTCTTTTCGGCTCCAAACGAGCTATTTGGATTCCACAAATGAGCAGAAATCAAGAAAGCCTGACGAGAGATCAAGAATGATAATACCTGTGAAAATTAAAAGGGGTTGTTATAAAAGGTATAGTATTTGTTTTGTAAACTTGGCGTTATTCTTATATTCTAAACAAATAATATTGTAAAATGACTGGTTTACTCCGAACTCAATATACATAACTAATTTAACATATACATGTATCAAGTTGCCAATAACTAATTTGTTTGAGTACGTGTAGAAAAAACTCATGGGCATCGACGCAAGTAACTTCTGTTTTGACTGATGATGGACACGCATGGAGAAAATACGGTCAAAAGAAGATTCTCGAGGCAAAACATGAAAGGTATTTTTTTTTTCTCCGTTCATCGTAATATATAACAAACTAACTAACAAGCTAGCTATTTGCTTATAAACTATTCATGTTTCGTATTAAAATGTTATTAAGTTATATAACAATGTAAAATATCCTAAAAACATGTTGAAAATTAATGGAAAAAATATAAGGGACATAATTGGAAACAAGAAGTCTTAGAAACTTATCGAAACACATTACCTTGAAGTTGTTTTTTTAAAAAACTAGTTTATCATTAATCAAATGGTTTAACAATTTTGCTTGTCTATGTTTATTTATATGTAGGAGCTATTATAGGTGCACCTACAAAGTTGACCAAGGGTGTCTAGCAACCAAACAAGTTCAAATGATCGAAGATGAGCCACCGCTATATAAGATAACCTACATGAAAAGCCATACTTGCAAAAATATGCAACGAGCTCCGCAAATCATTTTGGATTCTCCGGATCCTAGAGATACCTCAATCTTTCTTAACTTTGAAGCAAAGGGGCTCACAGGAAACATACAAGTTAACCCACTTTTCCATATCATGAAACACGAACCTAAGGAGGATTCTCCTTCCTTAGGTAATTGGAGAGACGACAAATCTAGACCTTCCAATAATTGTATTTCATTGGATCTATTTACACTAGGTTCACAAGTTCCGTTAGAATCAGTATCTATTTCAAGAGGGCTAGATCAGGAGGCATATTTGTGGTCGGAGCATGGGGACATGACATCCTTAGGGGCATATTCATCTATGGCTAGTAGCCAATGGCATGAGATGGATCATATGTTTGGAAGTAATGATTTCAATGATTTTCGGTTTTGAGTTTTATAATGTATTAAGATAAGGTAAAGAATGCACAGTTGTTTTACGAACTAAGCTCTAATTTGGCCAAAGCCACGTGTAGCTTGATTGCATAAGATTTTTTTTTCAAGTAATGTCGTAAAAATTAATTGGACATCTTATTTTAGAAGTTTAAACACTCAACAAAGGTTCTATAGACTTACCATAATGTTTTTCTTTGTCCTATAAATATATGTCTCATAGAACAGTTTACTTAAGGTTTTTACTATCCTATAAATACTGTTAGGAACCAAGAGTAATTGTGTAGACGATCGAATGAATTCATGAAACCAGAGGTGATGTTGAAGGATTGCAGCATTTTGATAAATGGAGAGAGAATTACAATAGGTTACAAATACATGGAAAAAATAAACCTAGAGAGGCTATTTATACAAAGCATACAAGGAACCTAACTAGAGAGGGCCTAAAGCCCATGGGCTTCTATACAAGCATATATACACTCTAACATCCCCCCCTCAAACTCAATTAGGGGAAGAACGACCCATATTGAGTTTGGAATGTAACGCTCCATTTCCTAAAGTCAATTATGTAACTGGTTTAGTTAAACTCATGATTTAAGTGGGTGAATTGGGTAACTTTCAGGTACGGGGGTGGTTGTGTCAATACTGAAAGTTGGGGGTAAAGTGGGTCAGGTATATATTCTTTTTGGAAGCCCAACCCCTCCCATTTGTGTGTTAGTCGAATTACAGAAAAGAGAGAGGAGGGCTTTGGGTGCTTCAAGGGAATTGGTGCAATTGGAGGATAATCAAGTGTTTCGGTGCAATCAAACTTTGGGGTTTTTGTTAGGATCAAATTCCGGAGATAAGGTACGATGATATTTTTTTTGTGTGTTTATACTTGAATTGTGTCGAGTGTTGGGATTGTACCAAGTTAGGGTTTTTA
>LUCG01028045.1:0-10024 GCA_001633085.1 Carthamus tinctorius | reverse complement strand
GGGTATAAACATCAAACCTAATTCCATTAATACCAAACCTTGAGGATTCAGGATCCAACAAAAGGTTTGTATTTGATTCATACTAAATCATACATAAGGTTAAAATAGGAATTTTAGGTCATTTAGAGGTTGTTTGACAGTTACCAAATAATTTAGTATTAAATGATTAAATGGTCAGTATGGTTGAAAGACTTTGAATGATTTAATTTTAGATATAAAATGATTGTATAGAAACAATTCTGAATCAACAGTCTAAACGACTCAAAATTCCCATTTTACCCTCAGTCCTATGTGGAATGATAAGTAAAGTTTGACAAAAGTTCTAAATGAAAATTTTAATGAAAAACAAACAATAAGAGGGTGTTTGGGATTGATTTTCAAAACAACTTATTGACTTATTGGCTTCTCAAGAAGCCAATAAGTCAAAAAACCTGTTTGGGTAAACAACAAAAATGAAAAAACATTTTTGGGAACTCCTTTTTGAGAAGGAGGAAAACGCAGCTTTCAAAAAGCCCCAAATACTTGGCTTTTTCTCTTGGAAAAGTGCTTTTGATAAAACCTTTTTAAAAAGTTGATAAGCTAAACCAAACACCACAACTTATTAACCCCAATGGGGCAACCTACTGGTTAAGGCTTGGTGTTGGGGAAAAACCCACCCAAGTTCGAATCCGGGGTGAGCAACCAGGGGCCACTGAGTATTAATCCCAGGGGAGCATGCTTTAGCTCTCGGTAAAAATTACCAAGGATGTAGCCTGGGCAAACCCAGGTGAACCTTATAAAAAAAACACCACAACTTATTGACTTATTGACTTTTACTACCACAAAAGCTAATCCAAACACTTTTTTAAAAACTCCTTCTTCCACTACCATAAGTTAATAAGCATTTTTGGACAAAAGCACTTTTGGACCCCAAAAAGCAATCCCAAACTCCCTCTAAATAATAGTCCAAGACAATACAAGATATCATATCAATCTAAACAAACATAGTAGTAAATTTTCAAGTTTAAAGTTTTGGCACATGTAATGCAAGTTCAAACACAATATTTTGTGTACAAAATCTAATTTGAAACATTTGGACCAATTGATTTGCAAGCTCATCAGGCAAATTACTCATGTACTCATTGTCTTAAGGACCCGAAGGCGATGCATCCATCTTTTTCCTCACTTCCCTCGATTTGTTCTTGGGCTACATTAACAAACATGGAGTTATTGTCATAATCCATGAATAAGTTGTAACATCCGTCCCACATCGGTTGGGGAGGTGAACGAAACATGTTTTATAAGGGTGTGGATACTTCTATTAACATGAGGCCTTTTGGGTAAACCTTATTCCATGCCAAAAACAAAACTGTGCACTACACGTTGGTTAAATCCAGGGGCAAAGCGGACAATATTGTGCTACGGGTTCTAGGGAGTTACAAATGGTATCAGAGCCAAACCCGGATCGATGTTCACAACGGGGATGTTCGAAACAAACAATTACAACGTTTCTTTGTATTTGTAGATGATAAGGCGCCATTTGGTCAAAATTGGGATTCTTGCTTTTAATACACCAAAAGCACGCTCAATAACATTTCCAAGTTGTGGATGGGCATGATTGAACCTTTCTTTTTTAGTCAAGGCACGTCGATGGCAAAAATTGGCTAACCAATATCTTGTAACTCGTATTGCAATATGGAGTCATAAATCCACGGGTGTTGGAATAAGTAGCATCATAAAGATAATATTTGTCTAGTGTTAACATGTGAGAAACAATTATTGTTAAGTAAAATGTATAATAAATAAATAATAGTTGATTCTAAGTAGAAACATTATAAAGATACCAAATGAAAAAGGATATAGAATTATAAAACTATAAAGAATTCACGTCAATTTCAAATTGTCAATCTTCATTGGTAAAATCAACCGTGTTTGGTTGTTGGGTCATACACGTTGCTCGTTTTGTTTTTCAACCGGAGCAATGTGTTGTATTTTGCTTTCAAATAATCATGATAGGCTTTCATTTGTTTTTTATATGCGATGAAATTATGCTTGTTTTAAGTGTCTCCGTAACATTCTTCCATAAACTCGACTTAAGACTAGTGCCTTCTCGTCTATGTATAACGACCTCGTGTATACAAGTTTCAAGAAAAGTTCGCACAACTCCCTTTCCAGTTAATTCTACGTCTCTTTTGTTGTGAACCCTCACCTACATTGTTCATACCTTAGATTTTTATCTAAAAATTAGCAAATTAATTGAAATCAAGCAAAGTGATACACACAAGGAAATCAAGCAAAGTGATGCATCAAGAACAACCCTCATCTATCAATCCATGCAGTAAATGCTAATATCAATTTGTATAAAAATCGGTTCCATGGATCTATTTGCTAATATCAATTTGTATAGAAACCAGAATCATAAGAAGGAAAAATTGTTTGTTCTAGTAAATGCTAAAGAACCACAAAAAGGGTACAATTGGAACATATGAATCTTGGTTTTTCAGTAAATTACAAATTGTTTCCAAATTTCAACAATTGTGGAGTGAAATTTTGATTTTCAGTAGACCTGGCAAAAACTGACACGACACGCTAACCCGGCACGAAATAAATAAATGGGTTTGGGTAACATATTTCAACCCGTTTAAGTAAACGGATTGATACGACACGACACGAAAATTAAACGGGTAAGGTCAGAGTCAAACATATCAGCTCGAAAATGATCCGACTAACCCGTTTATACATACATATATATATATATATATGTGTGTGTGTGTGTGTGTGTAAAGTTTTCTTTTTACCTTTTTATTAATTTACGACTTATTTGGACTTTTAATGTAATAATGTTAATGAATTTAGTTCAAACTTATAAGTTTGAATTATAAAATCTGGATTCCGGATTTTTTGTGAATTTTTAATTGTTGATTTTATAAATGTTAAACCAACCCGTTTATTAAACGGGTCGGGTTAGGGTTTGGGGTTTCTGGCCCATTTATTAAACGGGTCGGGTTAGGATCAAACATTTTCAACCTGTTTAACTTTGAACCTGACACGACACGACACGTATGTCAGGTCTAATTTTTAGGTGCTAATTTTGGCATAAAAAATGCTTACCAATGATCTATACATATGAAAAAATGCCTACTAATGATATACACAATTCCAAGAATCGTCGAAAAATGCTTGCCAATGATATATATACATGTGAAAACACATTGGTTTTATTATATAGAGCAGCTTGCGGATGATATATATAAAGAGACACCACTATATATAGACTATAGTCCTATCAACAAAGATAATCTTGGAATATTAATCCACATCCAATTAAGATTCAGAGAAGAAAACACAGCAAGATCCATTTCAGAGAAGAAAACATAAGAAGATCCATTTCAGAGAAGAAAAGATAGCAACAACAAGATTCATTTCATAGCAAGAAAGCACAACACAGAACACATAAAATCTAAGGGTTTCAAGGCATTGAAATAACGTTCACAAATTATGCTCTCTTTTGGATCATGAGTGAAGAAGGAGAAATCAAGAAGAAGAGAATCAAGATATTACCTTGTAATCCGATATGAGTAATCGAGATAGGAAGGAAATCATTGCGGGGCTGTTTGGCAGTTGTTGAATGGTTTGTGTTGGATCAATCACTGATTCTAAAGTTTCAAATAAAATTATGAGAAATCACTCTCTTTTATTAAATCTGAAAATCATTGAATACAATTTTGAATCACTCATGGAATCACTCTCCGAATCACTCGTACACACATCACGCACACTTACACTCAATGTTGTTGTTTACATCTCTTGGAATCACTTACGAAATTGTACATAATTCATACCTATTTATAGACACCGAAAGAGTGCCATCGAACCATTGCAATGGTTCTCCAATGATGGTGTTGTTTCATGAATCATTACACCTCTTCATGAACAATCACAACCTTTCGCTAATAACTACCCATATATAAATCTATATGTACTAATTACATAATCTATCTTCTGATTATATTTCTAACGCTACTGAGGCATGAACAGGATTAACCCAACAGTTTGGCGCTGGATGATTAAGTGGTCTGAATGATTAAGAGGCTCTTATCATATGGTGCAAAATAAAACATGGTGGTTTGGTAATTGTTGAGCATGAAATCAGGACTCTGAATGGTTAAGAGGCATCCATGGTACTAAATCATTTAGAAGGTTTTGGAACCATTAAGATGTAGTTCATTTTTTTGCCAAACAGGATTCACCTCTTAACGATTTAAAGATTGCCTCTTAATGAAACTGTTAAGAGATAAACAAACACCACTTACGTGTTTTAGGGGGTTTCAATTTGGATCGTGAGTGAAGGAGGAATCAAGAAACAAAACGTTACCTGGAGAAACCAACACGCAAGGACGTCATTGGAAAGATCATGGATCTCAATCGTTTAGGCTTGACATAGGGAAGGAACGATTAAGAAGGAATATATCATTCAGACTTATTTTAAAAGTCTTTCCAAACAACATGATGTTTGTGCGATTCAAACGTTTTCATCTGTATAGGCACAGTTAAGTGGTAAACAAACAACCCTTAGAGCACCTCTAACAGTTTTTCTATAATTTTTCTAAAATGGAGATTTAAAAGTTAAAATCTCTAAAAAGATTTATGCTTAGCTTCAACAGATTTTCTATTTTAGAGGTTTAAACTTCTATTATATTATTAAAATATTCCATAAATTTATATTCCCAAAAAACTTTTAATTTTTTTTATATATAAAATAATAACGATTTAACTTCATTTGTGGAAATGAATAAAAAAATAATTTCTCTCTTCATACATCAAGCTTTAGAAAATTCTCTAAACTTGAAGATTTTTCAAGTTTTCTCTATTTTAGAGAACCATATAGAGAAGCTATTGGAGTAATTTAGAGAACAAAAACCTTATTTTCTCTATTTCAAAGAAGCTGTTGAAGAGGCTCTTAGGTTGTTTATTTAGAAAGTTTACTAAACAATCATCTTCCATTCTACACTAAATCATACAAATAAAAACACATCTTTCCGTGACACCAATACTAAGTACTCTATGACATCATTCTACTTTTGCGAATAGCCCAATACTAAGTACTCTATGACATCATTCTACTTTTGCAAATAGCCCCCTAACATGCACATGAACGCATATCAACATAGACAGAGGATCAAGAAAAAACCTCAAATAAATGGAAAGCTAAGAAACATTCTAACAGCCTTTATCCGAATAATATGCGTTTATGAGCCCGAGAAACATTCTAGTAGCCTTCATCTGGCATTTATGCATATCAATAAATTAAGTTATTTTTTGATTTTTATTACATAAACAAATTACATTGTGTGTAGTACCATGAATTATGAATTTTTTGGAGTGTGTTTCTCTTAAGCTAAACTCCAAATGTCATTGGGGAAGAACACCCATTGAAAATGGGATGCTTTGGAGTAATCAAGAAGACGATGAGATCATGGTATCTGCGTCATCGTTTATTTCAGCCGGCCGGCCGGCCGGCGATCTTCACTAGGCGGTGGACGGCGGTATCATCCTCCACTCCACCTCTCAAACCTATATGCTTCTATCTGTATCTCTATTCTCTATACACACACCAATTTCGTCTTCGATTCTATCGGAAACAAACAAAACCCTAAGTCGAAAACGATAAATCCGATGGATCAAACAACCATTCCTTATCATATTTGTTCAATGTTCCCCCGAATCAACTTCCATTAACATCTTCCCATTTTACCCCCAGGTATCTCTCCCTCTCTCTCTCTCTCTTTCACACACACACAAACACACACAGAGCTTGAAAATTCATGGTTGTTTATATATAATGATGATGATGATGCGTTTTAGTACTATTGTGTGTGTGTGTGTGTTTCTGAGAATTTGATCATGAAAACTTACATGGATTATTGAATTGTGCGAAGAAATCGTATCGACTGAATTACTTGGGGGAGAAACTATGGGGGAGATTGATACGGATCCAATTAAATCCGTTCGAGCATCCGTTTCTCATTTTGGGGAAAAATGCAATCAGATCAAGAGTAGGTCTAGTAGCGACGATGTAAGTTTCTTCTAAGTTATAACTTTGGTGTTGTTGCTATAATCTCCATGAAATGATAAACGCTATCGATGATCAAAAATTAAACTTGCTATTGACAAATGACCACGGTTGTGGCTCATAAGGTTGGGAGGTGATGTGGTACAACTCTTCTCTTCCATGAGTTTGAATCAATGCCCAATGATTTGGAGTCCACTGGGAGTGTTGTAGAGTGTGAAACCGCCAATCTTAGTTGCTTTCAACTACCGTTATTTTTCATCTTCAGAAATGAAACCGCCAATCTTAGTTGCTTTGTGTGCCCGTGTGTCTCACACTTTCTAATTCTATATAAAGTATATCATTATCTTTGATTAGAGTATAGATGGATAGTTGTTATGTGTGTATTGTTGATTTCATGTTTAATATACAACTGCATTCTTTGCTGTCCATAAGACAAGCGGAGATTGTAGTTGTGACAGATAAACAACGAAAAGAAACAGTACCCGCACAACAGGTATCCGTGAATGCTCTAATTAATAAGGGTGATATATATTTTTATAGAATTAGTAAGTGGGAGAGACTGAAACACACAAAGCAACTAAGATTGACGGTTTCATTTCTAAAAACGGAAAATAGTGACGGTTGAAAACTTGGAAAGATGGAATCACACTCTACGAGACTCCCAACCGGCTCCATAAAGCATGAGCCTTGTTTTACTCCCATGGCACAAATTCTTTGGACTTCTGAATCATCTTAGTTTACTAGAAGCTTTTGATCAACACACCTTTTAATTTTTACACATTCGCGAGCATAATGGTTTGTTTGAAATAGAAACCGGTAATCGCTCACTCGTTAACAGGAATCAGAGAAAGATTTTGAAGCTGTTCTACAAGACTTGGCGAACTGCAAGCTTCAACTCGAAGCCATGGATGCTGCCCACAAGCAAACCCTTCTTAAGCAAGATCAACACGAAGAAACCGTTGCGGGGATCTCGACGCTCTTGAAGAGTTCAGAATTCGAGAAAGATATATTCATCAGTGAATGCAAGGAAGCAAGAATTCACGTATCGGAACTCGAGTCCAAAATCCAAGAAATGGCTGATGAGTTAAACTCAACACGAGCTCAGCTTCTCGGAGTCGAAAAACAACTCGTGGCCGCCACCGATGCTAAATTTGAGGCCATGAAACAAGCGGAGATGATCGAAACGGTTTTGAGCATGGAGAAAGCCAAAATCGAAGAGATGGTTCATCGTGAAAATATGCTCAACGAAACGGTCCTCCGTTTACGAGTTTCGTCCACGGAATCCGAGTGTTTGAAGGAAGAAGCCGAAAAGGAATTGAAGCATGCCCACGAACAGCTCGTATCGAAATCGATATCCATCGATTCACTGCAATCCGAGCTTCAAAAAGCCAACAAGATGCATTGTTTGGCTGAGGAAGCTGCTGCTGATTCGATAAGTGATCTGAACAGGATAAAGGAGGATTATGAACATAAAGAAAGGATGTATTCAGATCAAGTAAAGTACATCGAGTTATTAGAGAGCGAGTTGACTCAGTTGAAGTCGGAACTCAGGGACTCGAATCACGAGTTACAGATGGCCACCGGCGAGTTAGAGAAGACGAAAACCGAAATGGAAGAGATGGGCGCTAGAGATAACGAAACGCAAGTCGAGATGGCGTTGCTGAAAGCCGAGCTTCATAAAGGGCGTTCGAAAACCGCGACTGCCGAGGTTGCCGAGTTACGAGCCAAAGGTGAAAAGTCCGCTGCTTATTTCGCTCTTCAACAGATGGCGATCGAAGCCCAAGACTTGAAAAAGGAAAACCAGAGGCTACAATCCGAACACGAAGAGATCGAGTTTCAAGACTCGAAATCCCACCACGAGATCACGATCTCGTTGGAAGAATACGAGACCTTGGTGAAGAAAACCGAGGAAGCTAAAGACGAACGAGATTTGGGGCCGGAAATGGAGGGTTTGAAGAAAGATTTGGAGAGCGCGATGGCGAAGGTGAGCGAGTTCCGGACACGGGCGGAGCAGGCGGCAACGCGGGCGGAAGTGGCGGAGCAGGCGAAGGCCGCCTTGGAGGAGCAAATAAAGGGTTGGAAGGAACAGAAGCAGCGGCGGAGGGCGGCCTTGGCGGCCCTCCGGGCGGAGTCGATGTCGAAATCGAGTCATAGTTTGGAGTATGATGATAATTCGAAAACGTACATGCCATTAGGCAAGTTTCTGAAAATGAACTTCTGAATCATGTTATTGATTGTGAAGTATACTTTTGTATCTAAATAAATGTACAACAAAATCTCACCTAAATTATATTTTATTTTTTCTATATGAGTTTATTTTCTTAGAGTTGGTTTAATCAAAGAACACAATGGGTTTATTTTCCTAGGGTTTTTATTTATGTGAGTTGGTGTATTTTTAAGGTGGATTAAAGTGTGTAAGGTGGTATGATTGTTTTTTAGTCAGATTCTATGTTTTTTTAAGGTTCTTTAAGTTTTCTAGTTGATTTTGAAAAACTTTTTCAGTTTTTTTTGATCGGTTTTTGAAAACTTTCTCGGATTTTAGGTTGATTTTAAAGGATGTTTACAGTTTTTTTACTTGATGTTCCTTGTCTTTGTACTATATAATCTTATGAAGCATCATCAAGGTTTATTGGGTGCAAGTGCAACTTTTTCATACCCCGAAAAAGTTTTATCTACGAAAATTGATTACATCAAAGGTAACCGTCAATAATGAAATTCATAATGAGACATAGGAGTGACTTATCCGGTCAACTATAGTGAACTATATATGACTGTTTGGTAATGAGATAATGATGTATAAACAATAAAATATCGTTTGAGGTATTCATTGTGTCTTTCTCTTGCTTCTCAGTTTTGAAGAAGGTTTTGAAAGAAACTTTTGAAACATAAATCTTAAATAATCTCTATTTTGGAGAATTACCATATCACCCTCACACGTGAGGCACTCAAGAGAACTTATCATTGACGATTTCCATACACAGAAACACTAAAAGCATCCACAATCGAGGTTCCTATTGAGGTTATTGTACGGTTTTTACAAGAACCTCCACTGTAGGATAAAAGTTCTTATTCAGTCACATGTTCTTTTTAGAAACTAGGGCTTGAATTAAAAACCCAAATTCTTGTTACTTTTCTTTTCTGTTATTATTTCATTTATTTTTAGTTAATTTTTAACCATTTTATTTTCTTGTTACTTCTTCATTTTTAAGAATTTCAAACCTACTGCTTATTTTCTCTATTTGCCTCTTGAAGTAAGAAATTGTTAAAATCTCTTTTCTCTTCATTTCAACATATTTGTTGGAGATTCAAGGTCATCAAAATAGCATAGTATAAATATCTCTTATCTGGTCGTCAAAATGGCATAGTAAAAGTGTTTGTAAAGAACAATATCTCCTAACTGTTAAGCATCTTTTACCCGATAAAAAGAAAATAACAAACAACCCCATAGTCTCTTATACATATTGTTTTAACATATACAGTATGTTTTTGCTAAGTTTTGATAAAAGGGGGTCCAAGTCTAGCTAGTATGAAGGGATATAAAGTGACCAAAAAAGCAGAGGTTAGAAGATGACAAGCCAAAAGGGAAATGAAATTTTAAAGGAAAATAAACATGTGGTCACAGTCATTGATGCATTTTTCCATTTACACACATGCTTTAGCTTTACTTACCTATCATCAACCAGCAAATAAATCGTGTGAATGGATGTTTCTTCTATAGGCATAATTACCTTATAGTTGTCCATATCAGATTTCCAATATTCAGGATTCCCAAGATTCAAAACACACACATACACACACACGTATATATATAGGGTCAGGTGTGAACGTGAGGACAATCGACGTGGCATATTAAGTTTGAATATTCATGTGTTATCAAACTGAATATGCCACGTGGCGCAATTTTAGTGATCCTCGTGTTCACAACCAAAATTGAGTTCACATTTGAACTTTCCTCTCTCTCTCTCTCTCTCT
>LUCG01028012.1:0-10043 GCA_001633085.1 Carthamus tinctorius | reverse complement strand
CAAATATGGTAAAACCCTAGGTTTAACCTCTTTAAATACCCTGGGCCTATGATCATGGCCCAACCCAAAATAAGAACAACCCAATAAAACCAATCTTTCAAATATAGACACAATTAGTCCCTTCTTTTACTAATTGTTATGAAAAGGTAAATTTGTCATCTTATTAACTTAACTATTTGGATTTCTTGTCATTACACCTGAATCGATCGAACTAAAGCCAGTAGGCGAATTGAGTGACACTGATAAAGAGATTGCTGAATTGGGAGCAAGATGCAAACAATTGTTCAACATGGCGATTCCAAATGACATATTTGAATCACTTGATTCTTGTGAAACATTAATGGAATTGTAGACTGAACTGCAGAAACAGCTTGAAGGTGGCCTCAAGACCTTAAAAAACAATCGAGCCATTTGCATCAACGAGTATCATGACTTCAAAGCTTTGGAAAATGAGTCATTAAAGGATACTTATTCCAGATTCAACACCTTAATTAGCAAGTGTAGACGTTTTGGTGTAAGCAGAACAAGCGAGGAGAATAATGCTCTATTTTTAAAGAGTTTGGGTGGAGAATGGATGAATTTGACTATGTTTATGCAATCCACTCTGGACTTGGATGTGTGGTCTCTGTCAGACATCTATGGCACTTTGGTAAGCCAAGAACCTCAAGTTCTAAAGATGAAGCATCAGATTGGTGGACCTCTAGCTTTAGTTGGGAAAACTACAGAGGGTGAAAATGCTCAGAGGAAAGGCAAAGAGATAAAGGTAAAGGAGGAAGAGAAGAAAAAGAAGAAGGTTATGTATGTAAAGAGTGATGATTATGAGAGTTCAGATGAGGAGGTAACAATGAAAGAAATGATGAAGACTCTGGCCCTGATCACCAGAGAGTATAGGCAAGGTAAAAGCTATGGAGAAAAGGGAAGAAGAGGAGAGGACAGAAGGTATGTGAAGGAGAAGGAAAGAGATGAGCAAAAGATGCCACAGAAGAGTGAAGAAAAGAATGATGGATGTTACAAGTGTGGTAAGCCTGGCCACTTCGCCTCTGAATGTTGGTCTTCTGGACCCAAGCCATAGAAGCTCGTCAGGGATGCTGCCTATTTCAAGAAGAAAGCAGACTACTATGCACAGAAGTCTCTACTGGCAGAACAAAGAGATCTGTTGACAGATGAGTCCTTAGAGGATGAGCCACAAAAGGGTCTTCTTGCTTCAGAGGAAGAAGCACAGAGGGATGTCTTTTGCAGCATGGCTAAGCTTGATGATGACTCCTCAAATGAGAAAGCTTCTGAGGTATTCACTTCTGACTCAAACTCTCAGTCACATGAATTTTTTTGGTGAAGTCATAGATAATTTTGAAGCATGTCACTCACAATGCACTGAACTTAAAGCCAAACTTGTCTTCTATGAAAGAGAGGTGAATCTCCTCACAGAAGAAAAAGAGAGATTCTTCAAAATTTTGAACAAGCACAAAAAGATCTTCTTATCGTTGAAAGAATATCAAAAGAAAAGATTGCCAAACTTGAAAAAGAGCTAAGGAATAGGGTCAGTGAGCTAAAGATGATGGAACATGAGAAATGTGATGTCATTTCAGTTAAAAACTTTTTTCAAAAAGAAAGAGAATGTTTTCATCAAGATCTTCTTGACAGAGAGCTTAAAATCAGAAAGTTTCAAGATGCACAAAGTGTATTTGATAGAATCAGAGTTAACATGGAAGAGGGCTTGGTTTCTCAGAATTTGGCAACAATCCAGGTTACAAGACCAAGAAAACCTTGCAAAACACTTTTTGTTCTTAAAAGGTTTTGAAAAGTAAATTTCCAAATTTGACTTCAGCTTTTAAGAAAAGAAGAACCTCAATTGATTCAAATATCAAGAAACCTCTTGTTATGACAAATGTATCATATGAAGATTATATTGAATCCTTCTCACCTTCTAAAATGAAGGACTCCATTCCAAGGAAATACATGAGTCAGAAACAAATAGGAATCTTTAAATTTGGTCAGCCTAAAACTCAAGCTCAATATGCATTTGTGTGCATAGTTCCACCTCTTGAGAAAAGTTTATATTCAGAGGCATCTGAATTTTTTCCTAGACATCTGACAGAAGCCTCTCCCAATAACTCCTACTCTGTCTAAAACATCTAATGATGAGACCCTCTGTGAAGTTGATCTATACTTTGGGGTATCTACAAGTATCATTCAAGAAATATCTTTACTAAATTCAAGTCCTGTTTTAACAAAAAGAGATTTTCTTAGCTCAGATTCTGAAACAGAAAGTATTTCAATGGATAATGGGTTATCCCAGTTAGATCTCTCTGATTCAGAATCTGAATCATGTTCTGAGGTATCAATGCCACATTCATCTGGGTACGAAACCTGTACAGAAGACTCAACTGATGATGCCTATGAACATGAAACCTCTTCTGAGCCTAAGTCTATCTCTACACAAGTCATAGAGTCAGATATTATTGCCTGCAAGTCCTCTGGAAGTGAAATTGTGAATCTTCCATTAACTACCATTGCTCTTACAAGAAAATCAACAGGCATGATGATTTACCCTGACTTTATTGATCTGTGTTTAAATGTCAAAACCTCTCTTGAACTTGAAAGAAGAGAAAAAGGAAAAACAAAAGTCAATCAAGGTTCCACTTCTGAGACTCACAAACCCAAGTTCACCTGGCAACAAAAGCAAAAATGGCCACAAGTTATCAATGCCTCTGTGACAGTGAATGAAGTGAGTCAAAGAAGAAAGGTCAACAGAAGGAGTTTAAAAAGTCTTTTCCCAAAGAGCCTAGAATAGTTAGGGAGTTCTGTAAGAAGAAGTCCAAACCTAGGAAGGGCTCTAAAAACAAATCCTCTGTACCTATTTTTGAAAGTTTTAATGAAAAGTTCAAATTACTTGCCAGTAATGTTCCTTTCTGCAAATGTTTCAATCTCATGCATTCTTTATCTCAACATCTACATCATTCTTCCTGTCTGGTCACTCATCCCAAGAACAAAGGTTCTAGGGATGAACATAGACACTTTGGCAATTCACATAAGAAGCATAAGTCTAAATCAAGGAATGCTATGGCAAATCCAAAACAAGCTGATAAGAGAGGACCCATATGGATATGGGTACCTAAAACTTCTGTTGTCTGATTGCAGAAGAGAAAGTATATGCCTACCTGGTACGTTGATCCAGGTTGCTCAAGGCACATGACTAGAAATAAAGAGCTTCTGAGCCAGTATCAAGAACAAGAAGGGTGTTCTGTGACATTTGGAAGAAATGAAAAGGGTAGAGTTAAGGTTTATGGTATAATTGTCAAAGGAGAAATAAGAGTAAATCAAGTGGCATATGTGGATGGACTCAAGCACAATCTAATCAGTGTAAGCCAACTATGTGATAATGGTCTCGATGTGATGTTCAATAAGAAATATTGTATCATGTACAAAGAAGATACACTCTCAGAGGTCATGAGAGCTGACAGAAGAGGTGATCTTTATCTTCTATGCTTTGAAACCTTAAAAGACAAAAAAGAAATTTGTCTTGTGTCACTCAAGAATGAAGAAGCATGGCTCTGGCACACAAGGTTCTATCACTTAAACTTTCACACTCTTGATAAACTTGTAAGACTAAAACTGGTAAGTGGTCTTCCTAACATCAAATTTGAAAAAGATCATCTATGTTTAACTTGTGAAATGGGCAAACTCAAAAGGTCTGCTCACAAGACTAAGTCTGACATGTCCTATGATAAGCCTCTGCAATTACTTTATGTGGATCTTTGGGGTCCTATCTCTGTGCAGAGTCTTGGAGGGAAGATGTACATTCTTGTGCTTGTTGATGATTTCTCTAGATTTACTTGGGTAGAGTTTGTTAGAAAGAAGTCTGATGTTCCACTTATTCTAATCAATCTCTTGAAAAGAGTGCAAGTTTTTCATGGATGTAGGATTAAAGTTCTCAGAAGTGACAATAGGACTGAGTTCAAAAACTCAATGATAGAGGCATATCTATCCTCAGAGGGTATCTCTCAGAACTTCTCAACTCCCAGAACCCTACAACAGAATGATGTCGTAAAGAGGAAGAATAGAACTATTGTTGAAGCTACAAGGACAATGCTCAATGCCTCTAGACTCCCACTCACCTATTGGGCCGAAGCTGTATCCACCGCATGCTACACACAAAATCGATCTTTAGTTGTCAAGAGACATGAGAAGACTCCTTATCACATACTTCATGGCAGAAGGCCCAACATCAAATACTTTCATGTATTTAGATGTAAATGTTATGTGCTAAATGACAGAGAATCTAAAGGGAAATTTAGTCCCAAACCAAATGAGGCTATTTTTGTTGGCTATCCATGGAATTCAGCTGCTTTCAGGGCATTTGTACTTAAAACGCAAACAGTGGTATAAAGTACTAATGTTTCTTTTGATGACACTTTTTAGGTAATCTCAGACAAGATAACCCAAGAGCTAAAAGATCAAGCAGAAATATCAGAGGATGTATCAATTTCAAAGGAGCTTGAACATCAGTTCTTAGAATGGTATGATGATGATCTGCCAGAGGCACCCAGAGCCTCTGTGACAGATCACAGAGCCCCTGTGGAACCCATCAATGAAGATGTTGCTACTTAAACGGATATATCTATATCTGGACAACAAAGGATTCAAAGTCTATCAGATGGATGCCAAGTCTGCTTTTCTCAATGGCAAACTTCATGAAGAGGTGTATGTTTAACAACCACCAGGTTTTGAGAGTGAGCAATATCCCAATCATGTCTATTATCTAGACAAGGCATTGTATGGGTTAAAACAAGCTCCCAGAGCATGGTATGAACGTCTCTCCACATTTCTTATTGAGAATGATTTTCAAAGAGGTACCACTGATGTCCCCTTGTTTTACAAAAGAAAGAAAGATGATATTCTCTTAGTTCAAGTCTATGTTGATGATATTATTTTTGGTTCTACCAATGATAAATATTGCAAAAAGTTTGAAAAGTTGATGCAAAGTGAATTTGAGATAAGCATGATGGGAGAATTAACCTTTTTCCTTAGGATTGCAAGTCAAACAATCCTCAGAGGGTATTTTTATAAATCAATCAAAATATATCTATGACATACTTTCAAAATACAAGCTCTCTGATGCATCACCAATGAGAACTCCCATGGCAACCGGTGCAAGACTTCACGGCGATCCTAGTGGGACTTCTGTGGAGTGCAAACTCTACAGAGGCATGATTGGTTCTTTTCTTTATCTCACTGCAAGTAGACAAGATATAATGTTTTCAACATGCTTGTGTGCTAGATATCAAGCTGATCCAAAAAAGTCTCATCTTTCAGCAGTTAAAATGATTCTTAGATACCTTAAAGGGACCAAGAATTTTGGTCTCTGGTATCCAAAGAACTCTAGCTTTGATCTAATGGCTTATACAGATTCAGATTATGGAGGATGTAAGCTTGACAGGAAGAGTACCTCTGGGAGTTGTCAATTCCTAGGAGGTAAACTAGTAACTTGGTCATCCAAGAAACAGAATTGCGTGTCAACCTCTACGGCAGAAGCTGAATATGTAGCCGCTACAAGTTGTTGTTCTCAAGCTCTGTGGATGCAAACTCAACTTCGAGACTATGGATACTTGATTAACAAGATACCCATCCTCTGTGACTCCAAAAGTGTCATTGCAATCTCTGCCAATCCTGTCCAACACTCTAAGACAAAGCATATTGATATCAGGTATCACTTCTTAAAGCATCATGTTAAAGAGGGAAATGTTGAAATGTATTTTGTAACCTCTGAATTTCAATTAGTTGATTTGTTCACCAAAGCACTTGATGAAAAGAGATGCACCTTTCTTGTGAACAAAATTGGAATGCTCAATCCAGAACATTAAAGCTCTTACACCTCTTGCTTGTATATATTTGTGTAAATATTTTTGTTATGTTCAAATCCAATCACTTGATGCTTAGTTCAAAGGGAAGTTATGCAAGAAAGCTCAATTCAAGGGGGAGCTCTGCAAGTAAGTAATGTTCAAGGTGGAGTAACATTCTGTAAAAGATAAAACCATCGAAGAATGTCAAAACCTTTTTGTGAATAAATTTCAGAACGAGATATCATAGAACCTCTGTGATTGATCACAGAGGCTCTAAGATTTCTTGCTTCTGAAACATCACCCATTCTTCATTGGATTTTCAAATGTTTAGGTAAAAACAAANGTGGTTGCATATCATAGAGGCTCTGTGACCCTTAGGCCTCTACGCAATCTAATCGTGTGCTTCCTAGAGACACGTGGCACATTCTGAGAGGACGTAGCCCAAACGGTTCAGCCTTGAACCCCCCGTAATCACATCAAGCACTCATTAAGGACTTCCAACCATTTAGATTCAAACGAATATATTTTCCCTCTCATATAAATACCCACCTTTCTTCTCACTTGAACTCTTTACGCTCACAAAACCTTCTAAAGTACTTCGGCGAAACCTCAACTCCGGAGAACCTACTTTCTATTTCTCAATGGCTTCCTCATCATCCAACACTGCCGCCTCCGGCAATGCTGCCCAGAACGCTCAATCTGTGGATCAATCTAACCCTCCTTCCACATATGCAATCTCTTTTCTGAACCATAACTATGAAACTGTTGTTCCAAAGAAAAATCCGAACAACTACTTTTTCACCCGAAACTACGATTCGTTCCCCAATGTGGCAAACCGCCTTCTTCGCATCCTTAAAGAACACCCACTTTACCATGCTATGACCGCCAAAAAGGATTCGGTCCCTGAAACCTACATATCCCAGCTCCTACTGAGTGCATGAGTTGTGGACATAGACAGCGAAGGACAAAGCATTGTGGGATATGCTACTCATCCAAGCATAGATCCCTTCCTCAACCAAAAAGTCAATGTTGAAAGGCTGAGGGAAACTCTCCAACTTCCTACCCTGGATGATTTGAACTTAGAGAGGTACTCCCCTGCAACGAAGGAAGCGTAACTGTTGGAATTCCTTCAATTTCATGGCTATGCTGAGCCGATCACCAAGAGGACCCAATTCAAACGAAATGGGCTACCCTCTCTGTGGAACACACTCTTCTCTATAGTCAACTGTACGTTGACCGAAAAGGTTGGTAGCCATGACCAATCCTCTAATGCAATGCTCGGGGTCGTCTACGGCATCTACTTCGACCTTCCACTGGACTTTGCACAGCTGATCTTTGACGACATGGTCAGTTTAATCAAGAAAAAGTGTGTTGCTCAGAGAAGTGCACGAGAGAGGTCTAGAATTGCGCATCCCAACCTAGCAGCAGAGCTTCCTGTAGTAGAGCCTTTCGCGAAGCTCTATGAAATGAAGGAGTTCAAACCAACTCTTCACGCCAATGGGTACCAACACTCCCGACCTCTGCCAAAGAAGATGTTGGCTTATCTGAGTGAACATTATACAGAGATATATTCTCTTTTGTTGGCCACTCATTCATTTAAAAAATAAGGACACTTGTCACTAAATGACTAAAAAGTAGATGATATATTCTTTTCACGGTCCTCTTTGCATGCACACAATTCTTGTACCTTCTTATATAAAAGGTATGTAGTGACAATCTTTCAGTGCTTGTTGTAGAGATATGGTCGATTGGGAGATCTCTGAGAAGATTTGACTTTGAAATGTTTTACCGAGTGTACATTCAGTGATATCTTCAGTTTCAAGTAATCATTCAGTAATCCCTTCAGTGATAGCTTCAACTACAACTTTATAGACTGCTTCAGCGAGCACTTTAGCGTCTGCTTTAGCGAGACCCTTAGCAACCACCTCAACGACCACCTTAGTGACCACTTCAGTTACCACTTGTCTATAGAGAGTTTTTCTTTCAATCAACTAGTAGCTAAATAATATCTTCAATCGTTAGTTCAACTACTTTGGAGTCTTGGTGTGTATTTTAGATAGTTGATTTGCATTTTCGTATTGGTGACCTTGTGTCTTCAAATTGGCTACGGGTGCACAAAAAAAACCGAATATCCTATTTTTTGCAAAAATTCTCTGAAACCGGTTTGGGGCAAACCGGATTTAAAAAAACGAACCGATTTTTAAAAAACCGATTTTAATAACCGGATTATCATTTTAATGGGATCGAATATTTTACCACATAAAAAACTGGTTTTAAACCAATTTTATCCAGGTTTTTTCAGATACAATCTGACTTCGATATTGCTGTTGGAAAACGGATATATAGCCGTTTTGGCCGTTTTAACACCTAAATTTACTATTTTACCCTATATATATAGTTTGGGATGTATTGGGTTGATTCCACACACCAACTTCCAACTCTCTCAACTTCGCAAGTCTCAAACTCTCCCAATTCCACATGAAATTCCAACTCTCTCAATTCTTCCTTTTTTAATTTCCTTCATGGCTAGTGAAAATAATACTACCGACCCTGGCATGGTTGAATCTTCCGTCGGGGGAAACCTTGAAGTTGTGAGAGTGATTGAACACCATTGAAACAAAGAAATTTGGATCATATTAATTTGTGTGAGATGTCAAATGGCTCGAAAAAGGATTCCAAGAACGTCATTACGGAGTGTCGCTTACATGTGACGTTTGGAGTTCCCTTTATTATATCAGAAATTATTTTTTAGCCGTTACTGCATATTGGTTAAATCAAGAAAATTGGCAAATGATGAAAAGAACTATCGCGTTTTAATTATTCGTTGAACCGCATACCGATTCTAATTTATTTCGTCTTAAAGGGTAATTTATTTTTATAAATTAGAAAGTAAAGTTTTTTCTATATCATTTGATAATGCATCGAATAATACAAAAGTGGTTCCAAGATTGAAATTATTATTTTCATCAATTTTAGACGAAAAAAAAAATTTCATACCCGTTGCGTTGTAAACATAATTAATTTAGTCGTGCAAGCCGGTTTGGAGGTTATTGTGCCAATTAGAGTACAATTTAAAGCAATGATAAAATCGATTCTTTGTAACAACAACAAATGATTAAATGATTATAAAAAATATTGTAAGTCGGTTAATAAAAAGCTTTAGGGTCCTAATTTGGATTGTCCAACACGTTGGAACTCAATTTGGATGATGATGCATTCCGCCTTAAGGCATAAGGAAACATTGCAAGCATTTCACGATCGCTTATACGAGAGGGGCTATGTCGAAAGCACGTATTTGGAACCGAATTGGGAAACTATAGCCAAAATAACCAATTTGCTTTGGGTTTTTTAAAATGCAACAACCTTTTAATCCGGTATTTATTACCCTACTAGTTCGTTGGTTCTTAATCAATTTTTCTTTTTGTTGATTACTAAACTAGGTGACTCTGAATATGAAAGTCAAGTTTTCCAACAAGTTAGCAAGAAAATGAAAGAAAACTTTTAAAATATTTTAAGGAGATTTTTTCCGTTTTTACTTGTGCCGCCGCTTTAAACCCAATGTTAGTTGAAATATTGATTGAACAAATTTCAATGTAACGGAAGATGACCCCGATTTCATCCAAAATGAACAAAATCATTTTAACAAATGCTTCCAAGATATGTTTGATATTTATTTAACTAAATACGGGTCGAGTAACGTAATACATGATCAAATGAGAACGCATGCTGAATCATTGCATAAAAGTTCAAGTAACATAAATTTGTCACTTTTTAACACTAGTAAATTCCCAATCTAAATGAACACGTACTACAACCCTTAGTGGCGAGTTGAGAAATTACATGTCAAACGATTTTCTATCAAAAATGACTTTTCAAGACTTTGAAAACTTTGATATTTTGGCTTGGTGGAATGAAAAGGAAGCACAATTTCCGGTTCTAGCTGCCATGGCCTGTGATTTACTAACCGTCCAAGCTTCTACGGTCGCTACAAAATCCACTTTTTCTGTTAGTAGCAGTGTTATATCGCAATGAAGATCAAGACTAANCGTGGACAGGAGTGATGCTGGGTGTTATAAGTAATATATTGGCCTTCCTAACAACAACGCGTTTTGGGGCCAGATGCACGGCAGGTTCTTAGAGCGCTGCAGTTAAGCGTGCTTGGGTGGGAGTAGTACCAGGATGGGTGACCTCCTGGGAAGTCCT
>LUCG01028010.1:0-19350 GCA_001633085.1 Carthamus tinctorius | reverse complement strand
AGTGCTACTGAGTGATCTAACGAGTAGCTAACCTGAAGGCCAAAACTGACGGTTGTCACAGAAGTTGATGGTAAAAAATGTAATTTAAGTGTTTGGGGCCTTAGGTAAAAGATCGGTGCATGTTACAAACAATGATGTTGTCTGAGTTTGTCATATGATGATGGTCGACGTGTTCTTTCTTCGCCATTAGGGTCCTTTGCCTATGACTGATACCTGATTAAGGTAATAAAGAATTTCTCGGTATGAAACCAATTTCCTTAGGGATCTTATGTTTGGGAACCCGACAAATGAATGGTGCCATTCGAAGATGTGTTAATTAGAAAGGGAATATGACGATGATGGGCTTTTATTTGCTTTAAGGTTTGTTAACTTACTATTATATAAATATTAATATATTCTATATAGATTTCCTATTTTAACAATTTGACATTATAACTTGTGTAATTCACTTATACGGATATTGGAGACATTTCCTATTTGTATCATTTTTTTCCTAGCAACACAGGATCCTCAAGGTAGTTCATTGGGATAGGACCCTTTGTCCTCATTGCAGGCATGTACTTGATCTACTTGATATATTGAGGGTAAGTGTTGTCCTAGATTTTAGTATTTGGTTAATGATCAAAGAAATTATAATATCGCGGAAGCATAAACAGCTTGATCAACAATAATCTAGATAATCTATCAGAAACAAATATTTGTAGCTATCACCATCATCATCATTGTATTGAATACGACTTTGTGAATAACATGGAGAACGCACTAAGAACACGCAATGGTGTATGTAAAAATATCACAAATTCTCTTTTTGACAATATGTGTACAAAATAGTGTGAGTGTGAAGGAATATCAAGCACACTATTGCCACTACCATTATCTGCTATTTATAGCATGTTTGTATAATTTACTTATCCAATAAGGTGCCTAGAAATATAGTTAAACCTGGCCACCAAGTTGATTTCATATGTAAAGGTTAATAACCACTTTGTTGACATGGTAGCAGAGGATTCGAGGAAACCACTGTGAGAGATATGACTTGTCGAAATCTAGAGGAGCCTGTGCAGATGTTGGATGACCAGAGGCTCTGGATGGGTGACCAGGCTCTAGTTGAGTGCCTCTATATTCGTTACGTGTTGGCTCTCGTTCAACGATTTTCTTCATGTTGAGTCATTCTTAGCCTAAGGACTTGTCTTCTTTTACATGAAAAGAATTTAGGGCTAATAGTATGTTTTTTAAATACTTAAAAATTTTAATTATTGTCAATCGTAAAATTATTACATTATAAGATTTGAATATATTAAGAGGGTCAGAGGCCACACGAGAGGCTTACATTGTTGACTACTGAGAGATCATTGGCGTGGTATATAGAGTTACCGTTTTTTGGCTAGTAATGATGAGCATGGACCGTCGAAAAGGGTGAGAGTATTGGCGATGGTTAGAGCAAAGAGGTCATTGACCAATTTTACCTCCGTAATTTAAAAAAAATCATTTTCCACGTTTTTCAAACATTTCACTTGCGGATATGCCTCAATGTTTGCCTATACCCCATGCTTGAGGGGTCGTAAACCACAAAACGAAAAATAGCATTCATTAAGGCAAAAGTTTTACATTTCATTAATGCCTATACCCTTATTATGTCTCTGGAACAAAATGCGGAGCATAGTCACTTCGACCATATGTCTTTTTCGAAACAAAATCGGAGGCAACCTCATATGCATGCTCGTATTCAGAATCAAACTGAGGCATGTAAGAAGTTTGACTATGTTTATGCCCATAGACATCGCCTTTGGTGTTCGAACTACCACCACACATTGAAAAATCTACATACACATAAAGTGTTGTCGAATTATTTAAATTAGAAGCAAAATCCCATGAAAGACAAAACGTCATCATTGTCGCCTAACTCATAAATTTGGCAAGAGTACCTGTACATCATTCTAGTGATACAATTAGATGGTTCAATACCACATTTTGTTTGAACATAACTAATCAACCTAGAATGTGTAATGTTTAATACTCCATGACACGGAGCATCGTTGATAACAAACATACTCCCACTTTTCATTAATTTGCTGCCACGAACGTAGATAACTTAATTTATCAGAGGGAGAACTCGTTTTCAACAAAACAATGAACAAATAAAAGGAAGATAAACGTCACAAATAATTGATTGCTAAATTGGATTTAAAGTTGATACTCTTCTTCAACATTCATCGTTGGTATTCGTATACAAAACTTCTACGGAGTCAAATTATACCAACACAAACAAATAATTCATTTGCGGAAGTTGTACAATTAACCACAAGCCTTGTGGCGAACTGGTTAAGACTTGTGGGGATGTGGCTCAATAACCCATCTACCATGGGTTCGAATACAGGCATTAACGACTTGTGGACGTTGATGAATTATCTTAAGGCTGCATGCTTAGAAGTCAATAGTTGCTAGGTATTACTCTAGGAAAAATGCCTAGGACTAGGATACCGTTTCAAAAAAAAAGTTGCACAATTCATAATTATCGTGGAAATATACAGTGCACAGCTACAAGAATATCATAGATGAAAAACGTGGAAAATGCTAAAGTTTAATCATATTGCGAACCTAGAACCGCAATTGCGGAACCAAATCCGTGATTGCGGACCTAGAACCACAAATGCGGACCCGAATCCGTAATTGCGGATGTGTCATATTACAGACCTGACATGTGTCCTATTTACCTTTACAGTCGACTTTTTTTAGGGTTCTTGGGGAACTGACACCCGGCACATTTGTCATATTACGGAGATGCCATCACGGACCTGGACCAGAGTTTGAAAAATATTTACATTTTTTATCCAGGTCTGCAAGTACAACCCGGTTAATACAGTGGTGTTGACATTGGTGCAAAAACAAGAGAGATGGATAGAAGCGAATATGGATGCCTATTTTAGTCACCTGAGTCAACTTCCCCCTCTTTTGGATTACATTGGAGTTACCTTAATAAAAATTACAACCTCTTATAAAAATTTAGAGTAAATTACGGATTTGGTCCTTGTGGTTTGGGGGTTTTTATGGATTTGGTCCCTAAACTTTAATAATTACGGATTTGGTACCCNTCTATTGGATTTGGTCCTTGCGGTTTGCAAATTCTATTGGATTTGGTCCTTATGGTTTGCAAATATTGGTTTTGGTCCCTGTCTATTTGCACTACCAGGGACCAAATCCAAAAGAAATTGCAAACCACAGGGACCAAGTCCGTAATTACTGAAGTTTAGGGAACAAATCCATAAAAACCCCCAAACCACAGGGACCAAATCCATAATTTACTCAAAAATTTATAACATAGGTTGTTAACAAGAAGCTCACTTTCTATAGTTGTTTTTATTTTGAGTAAATTACGGATTTGGTCCCTGTGGTTTGGGGGTTTTTATGGATTTGATCCCTAAACTTCGGTNAATTTCTTTTGGATTTGGTCCCTGGTAGTGCAAATAGGCAGGGACCAAAACCAATAGAATTTGCAAACCATAAGGACCAAATCCAATGGAATTTGTAAACCGCAAGGACCAAATCCAATAGAATTTGCAAACCACAGGGACCAAGTCCGTAATTGTTAAAGTTTAGGGACCATATCCATAAAAACCCCCAAACCACAAGGACCAAATCCATAATTTACTCTTTTATTTATTAATTACTTATTACGAATATAAACTAAATTATTATAGCACTAATGATCGATTTACACATTTTCATATTGATAGATTTTTAACAAATACTAAAAATAATACTTAAAGCATAAACGTAAATTCATACTAAGTAAACATATAACATAATGTTAATCAACACGTTTTTCACTTTAATTTTTGTTAGATGCCCTTGCAACAATTTCTTTATCTATATTTCTATTATAAAAGGAGAATAACAGTTATTCTTGATTTTTTAAGATAATAGCATCGCGTACAACCATCTAATGCGGGCAATTGAAATCCAAACTTCCGTCTCCTCTCCATGATCCTGGCAAATCTCGCCATGTCTTCCCCTCTTCTTCTCCACGTTCCTGACTCTCCCTCTCAACTCCCCCCAATTCTATCCCATAGAATTCGCACTTCCATTTGAAGAAGGAGCGTCGAAGGTTAATTTCTCCATTCCCGGGTTTTGAAGCCTCCATATTTGTTGAGTTCTCCCAAACCCTAGAATTTTGGATGCAGATTACTTATCACAAATATGTGTTTGCTCTTGAAGGAGGTACTTTCTTCAACGTCTATGTTTTTGTTCATAAATCCAATTTTGATTTTGAACAATCTTCACTTACTTTCGATGGTTAAACATCTCCATATATCTTGTGTTTTTTTTTCTATTATACATCACTTCTTTTTTAGGACCAGAAATCCTGCTAGATAGTGTTTCGATGTCTATTTACACCCGTGCTAGGTTAGAAATTGGGGTGCTTATTGTATATACAATGTATTTAATTTAATCTGCTCTCTATTTTTTGTAACATAGTTGCAAAACCTTGATTTTGGTATTATGGTTTCGGAAAAATTTGGATGATTTTTTTTACGGTCACTAAAAATCTCAGAATTTGAGCCAAGGTATGTACATTTAGTTAATTCTAAATATAATAAATCTGGCAAACGTTGTGGGATTGGGAGCAAGGTCATCATTAAAGCCATACCTCACAAGCAGACACCGAGGATTTCCTTGGCGTCAATGGCGTGGCCGGCTATTATCGTCCATGAAGATGAAGGTTTTGTTATCCTACAAATGGTCCTCCGTCATTCACCACACCTCTATCTTTCTTATGCTTCTCGTTTTTTTTGTTGCTTGATACAATATATTCCTGAAAACAACTCAGAGGGAGCAATTACACAAAAAAGTATTGAAGAATCACATGGTGTTTGTTTCGTATGGTAAGGATTTCAATCATCCCTTAAAAAACAAGAATGAAGAGAAGTTATGATCTGAATTTGAAGACGGAAGGTTGGCTTTCAAATCTTTATTGTTCAATTTTTACTTGCAAGATCCTTCTCGTTGATTAATTGCAATAAAAGTTTATTTGTTTAGCCACATGTTATATTCATATAGGTAGTGCATGGCATCGGTAATTGTAATTTAGGTATGAGATGGACATAACGTTATATTTAATGCATAAAAGGGTATACTCGAACATGCAGAGAATTTATCAAGGATGATTTTAGATAAATCTATCAAGACAAATGGTCTATTTTTCTTGAAGAATACTTTCCAGGTAACATGTTTTTCTTTCCTCTTTGTTTTTTAGGTCCAAGTTTGAGGTGCATTAAAATTCTTTATGGTAGTTATGGGCATAACAAGATCACCGGAATAAGAAATAATGCATCTCTTATTATGTCGAGAATATTAAGCCATCTAAAGCAGAAACAAGAGGAATGAAGGATGCTCTCTTTTGGTTTCAATAAGCTTCGGAAATCAGTTTTCGCTGCAAACCATCATGTGCCACTAGATCATCATTGGGTCTATTTCAAGCAGCAAGACTTAGATCTTATGTAATGACGGTAAATCGATCATACCACACATTACAGTTTCCATTTTCATTTACCATGAATGACTATTATTCATGCTTTTCCAGTTTCGTGTTGTAGATTTGTTGGCTGAAATCATTGGCATCGGTGAAATGATGCCTAAAGATAAACAAGCTCAAAGTTAAGTACTTTGATATGGACATCATGAAGACTTCAGCCAGCTCACAATTTGATCAATCCCTTTTTCTGTCGTTAAGGTGGAGAACTGAACAAAGAATTATCTTCTTTCATCAACAATCTTGTTCACATATTTCTTTGTCTGAACAACTTGATAGAGCCGTGAAGATGTGGCCTTCTTTTGTAGAACCGATGTTTGGTCTTCTTCTTCGGTCCGCAGGATCCATAGATGGCAGCGAACATACTACAAAAACAAACATCTCCAACAAACAGAAGATGAATTTTAATGCATCAGTTGCTAACGGAATTGAAGGAACTCGTGGGCAAGATGGAACTGTTAGTCTCCTTGAGTTTCTCATGGATGAGATTGATTTTTCTCCGATTGTAGATCTAAAAAAATGGGGATTTCCAGCATATATGGACCGTGGACGGTAGCAAATAAAATTATGACCGAGAAGGTGTTCTAGGCAGTGAAGCAATTGTTGATAATGCAGTGGAAACATTGTCTAACGACCGTGAAAATGTCCTTATTGTCCATGAGGAAGATCGATTGCTGATATTTTATGGAGATGATGACTTGTACGTTTTCTTTAGACTTCATCAATCAAGCATTATTTTGCTATAATTCCAGATTCCCAGATTTCTACTTTTCCATTTATTTATTGCTATATATGGTCCTTTTTTCAATAACAGAAACTCTATGCTAGGCTCAAAAAGGCCAAGCGAGCGGTGAATGATTCATATCCTGTGTATGTTTAGTGTCCTTATTATCAAACTGGTTTGAATTCGTTAAAATCATTTTCACATATTTGATTTTATTTCCATTTCAGGTACAGGTTCTCAGAATTATATATCCGGTGCTTACAAAGAAAAATATGAGGATGATTGTCAAACTATTTTTGGCAGTTTGTTGGGATTAATCTTCTCAATATAAAGGCTTATCAACCACGTTTCTAGACAGGTGACATGCTCATTTCTATCTTTCATATAAAATCGGCTTTATAGGGTACCAAATATGTCTAAAGTTCTAATAGACTTATGTTTATAGGATTAAGCAATTATGTGTCATATGTGGTATGGCTAGATTCGATAAAAGTGTGTATTTTTGGTGTTATTATGTGCGTTCGGTGTTCTTGATCACTCTTGATCTGATAAAGAAACTCTACTTTTTTTTCTATCGAACTGCATAGCAACATTTAGGGGTCGTTTACCAAATGTTTACCCGGGTAAGTGCTTATTGGCAAAATTGAACACTATCAGTTACTTATCGGGTAAGATTTTAGTCCACAAGAACGGTATCCTATGCACTAATTTACCCGGTAAGCGCTAACCGTGGTAAGAGATGACGGCCATCACTAACCTTACCTGGTAAGACTCTCGGTCCTTGCCTTCACTCGTACTTGGTAAGATTCTTGGTCCTTGATATATGCATCCGATAAGGGAATATGACTTGGTAAGCACTTATCCGGATAAGTATTTGGTAAACGGTCCCTTAGTCTTCATCAAGGTTATCACTGAAAAGAGTGAAGATAAAATGTAAATGCAACTACATAATGCATCATGTTGGTTTTGAACAGAGTCTTTTAAAATTCTAGAGCAACAACAATATACAAAATAGCATATAAATTCGTGCTACATCAAATTTATTGATAATCAAAGATATAACAAATCCTATTGCCATTTTTTTGCTTATGTTTTATTTATTACATAAGTTTATGTGAAAATACCTTCTGTTAATTGATCATTGTTTTAAAATAGTGATAGTAGTATCTGTTGTTGGTCACAAAATTCTTATGTTTCATGAGTTCTTTTGGGTTTATTGTGATTGGATTCTCATTTATGACTTAGGTTAGTTTTTCTTTTTTGATTATTTTAGGTTAACGTTATTTTGTGTTTATATACACGACACAAGCGTTTTTGTGATTGGATTCCTGTTTAGGATTTGGGTTTGAGACCAATCTATCATAACTTTGGTTCTTACATCTCCAATTGAGATATTTGTGTTATTATAGGGATGATTCTTATTAATCCCTCCCACCCCCTTTTTTTACATAGGTTAAATATGATCAATTTTTAAGTTATATGAATTCGTTTGATAGATTTGAATCATGATCTTCATTGATTCACGAATTTGATCCATTTTTGCAATCCTTCCATCTTTCTAAGCCTATAATGTCCCGTATGAGTGTAGTCATGCATGTTATTGTTGTTGTGTTTCTTTATATATGTGTTGCTCAACGTTGGTGCTATTAGCGTTATGTAGATTGAAAATTGATATCTTCTAGGAATATGAATCCATGTACAAGTGAACGTCAACACCCAAAATTGGAAAATATTAGAACTGACAACCAACTTGAAGATGTCAGTTTTGTTCTGTCTTTTTTTAATACCAAAATGTGAAGATCAAATTTTATTTTTTAAATGCTAATCTCCAAGTCTTTTGTGTCCAGTAAAGGTTGAGAAAGTTCGTAAGGAGCAGGAAGGTGATGAGAAGTAATCAAATTCAGTATGAGTTAAACCTCTTATTCTTATATTTTGTGAAGGGCATGGATGTAACTTTTATGCTTCTATTTATGTTTCGTTGAACGAATTTTTATATTTTGGAATAATTAATAGAATTGCTATATTTTATTTATTTTATTGGTTAATTTTATTTTGCTACTATCATTTAGAAAGAAATTGTATATATATGTATAAAGATTTATTTGTTCAAAAAGATGTTATGACGCTCAAAACATGAAAGTCCATAAGGAGGGTATTTGGATAAGCTTTTTGGGGTCAAAAAGTGATTTTGGTTAAAAATGTTTATTGCCTTATCGTGGTGGGAAAAAGGGTTTGAAAAATGTGTTTGGATTAGCTTTTGTAATGGTAAAAGCTAATAAGTCAATAAGTTGAGGGTGTTTGGCTTAACTTATCAGCTTTTTGAGAAGGTTTTGTGTCAACTTTATCCAAAAAGCCAAAAGCCCTTATCAAAAAGTCACAAATTCTAACTTCTTAAAAGTCACGTTTGAAGCCTTGTCAAAAAGCACGTTTAAAAAGTGTTTTTGAGTTACCTAAATAAGTTTTTTGACTTATTGGCTTTTGGAGAAGCCAATAAGTCAACAAACACTTTCAATAAGTCTTTTTCGAAGTTTTTCATGATTTTACTGCATTAATCAGTTTTGTTGATCAAAGTTATTCATTTAACCAGCTTTATAGAAAGTCATGATTTATTTGTTTGAAAACTATCTAATAACAAAATTGCTCAAAGAATTAACATTATGAATGTTGTGTAAACTAATATACTACATATGTTCTTTCTAGATCTTTTGACGTGTTCAGCGATATACTTGATTTTTCTTTTATTTGGAGACATACATCGTAAATACAAATAGATAAAACTAATACATGATTAAAGATTAATGTTTAAATTTTGTGAGATTTCTATAAACTATGGTCTAACATATCTCTATGTTAGACCTCTATGTTTTCTACAAAAGTGGATGACTACTATTTATTCCACTTTTTGTGTTAAATACAATTGCTAACTTTTTAAATGAAAATTTTATACTAACATTTTTTATTCAAGAACGTTTACATCCCCTGCATTTCCAGTGGATTTATTAGGTCTCAACCATTAACGTATTTATATGGCTTACATGGCTTTTTTTTACAACAAAAGGTACGATGTCTTATCTTGTAAACACTGCAGTCAAAAGGAAAATAAATGGAGCCATTATAATATATTAGAGTTTGTAATTGGGTTTACCCTTTGAGCAATACATTGACAGATGGGATGTCCTTGTTACGAGTATAGTTGAGTAAGTTTTACTGTATGTTTTCATATCTTGTGTCTTTTTACATTCCTAACCCAATTATTTTTCTATAAAACCACAGGTTTTTACTTTCTTAATTTCAAGGGTTATAGAACAAAGGAATGGAAGGGACCAGTTACTCGCAAGTCTGTTAGAAGAAGTCCTGTAAAAAAAGTATAGTCTACCATCGCAAGAAAGTGAATAGCCCAATTCTAGTTCCTAATGCTAGAACCTTATAAAAAAGTTTCTAAATGAAACTTTTTAATCCTTTTATATCCCCGCCGCATCGCGCGGGCACATTAACTAGTATTATTTAAAAAAGAATTATGTTAAATTTATCACACCAAGTAAATTCCTTTTTCATTACACTTACTACATATTTCATTACACTTACTACATAGCACGATTCTAAATAACTTGTTATGGCCTCGTTATGACTTCAAGGCTTGGGGTCCCCGCCATGTTAACCCCTATGGCTCCGATCTAAGGTTTGTCCTGCATTGTAACGTGTTATGGCACATTATGATGCATTATGGCATGTTACGACACGTTATTTTGCAAGGCTTGCAGTTATTTTTATATGTAACTTGCATGATAAATGGTAATGAGTAGAGATTTAAGGCTCAAATAAACATTAAAACTAAAAGCTTCAATATGTAAATACTTTAATATCTCATTCTGATACTTGAAAACTTGAACACGGTTTATTTCTATGAAAATGGAAGAAGGTAATGAATAGAGATTCGAGATATTTAATTCCAATTTTGCACTTTCGATCTCATTTTTATAAGCTCTATACACTTTGTATTAATGGTTTTTCTTTCTTTTTGTTAGACCCTGATTTATATTGTATAGAAGTCAGAGGGCCCTTATTGTAACTTCTTAATTCTTGTAATGTAACTTTAAGTTTATTTCCTTTATTGAACTCTTTTGTAAACCTCAAGGGGATAATGTGTAACTATGCTTTTCCTTCCTACTATATAAAGGAAGGTAAGCCCTTTGTTTTCACAAGACTTGATATTATTGAAAGGAGATATTATTCAACAAATATTAGAGAAGAAGTGTGTTAGCTAAGCCATTACACAGTGTTCCATATTCATCTGTTCTTGAGCTTAAATCCATCTTGCATCTGTGTTTTTTTTTCTTGTTTACCAAATCATACCCTTATTCTTCTCCTTCTATACATCTATCTCATCTTTGTGGACTCACACTTTTTTAGTTTTATTACTTGCTATGAATTTAATTTGTTCTATGGTATTATTCAGAACATTATCACACACAAATACAAGTGTGTATGCCGCCTTAGGGCATGCCTTGCCATAACTCGTAATACTTGATGCTTGACCTCACCGCCACGCTACGCCTCAAGTCGTTTGGAATCTTGCTACATAGAGATAAAAACGAGGATAAATATATAAACGAAAGATCTGAGAAGTTGAGTTTCTTATGTTAAATGTGAGAAGTAGATCTGAACCGTTGATCACTTTTAATCTCATTCCATCCCATGAATTGTGCTCTAGAAACACATCTGTTGCATGTCAACGCATGTTATCTTGATGCATCTCATCTTAATATGCATCCACCTCTCATCAAACGGTTGATAATCATGTTCTCACGTTAACCTTAACTTCTCACGAAACCCAACCTTATATATAAGGATAGATAGAGGTTCTTGTAAAAACCTCCCGCCCGAAGAAACATGTCAATTAACCTCTTTTGTGTGGATGCTCTTAGTTATTAGTTCTGACTTTACTAGTTTATAACTTCAAGGCCTCGTGAATAAAACAAAAATAGAATAAGCTTCATTTTTGGTCCATGTGCTTTCCTGATTCTCCTGATGGTCCATAGAAATCCTCTAATACCAATTTGCAATTGTAGGGTGCATTTTTGTCCGGTTACGGTCCCTCCCACTAACGGAGCAAAAAGCACTAGCCATTATAATCTGTGTCAATCCCTTAAGTGTTCCCTAGCTTAAAATGTATAAATGATACGCCATCACAATTTAACCAATAGACTAGAACCACCCAACCTTTTATTCTTGTAAATATACGGGCCTAACCAGTTGACCTTAATCGGTTCTTTTATATAAGGATGATGGTATGTTAAAAAATGTTGTTTATTTAGAACAAACATTTCTAAAGAGTCATGTAACTATAGCAGCTGCACATACCGACGCATGTATTTAAATTTCAGAAATACAAGAAAACCGAGGTTACCAAGATAAGCCACCAAGAACCCTGAAAACATTAGATGTCTAAGGTATCAATTGAGCCATCTTCTAAACTCGAATCATGACCTCCAGATATCATATTCATAAAGGTTTTGCCGGCTTGACCGACAGCCCTGGAAGTCTTCTTTGCGACCCCAGCAAAGACTGGTTGTATTGAGATCACAGGAAGGCTTGCTCTTTCCTGAATCATTGCTGTTTACAAGAATATTTATCTCATTCTTCAGATGAAAACAATGTACAACAGGTATACAGTAAGGCCATGTTTGTTAACTATCTTCTCAAGTATGTAATATTCATATAAGGAAAATTAAATTCACACACTTTTCACTTTTGGTGAGACTTATACCCACCTCTAGGAAGGTAGGATTGCTGGGTACCACTAGGTCAATAGCCCTTTCGTATATCTGGTGACTATAAGCTAGCTTAATTTTTTGAGCTTATTGAAAATCCCCTTTGGTAACCTACAAACTAGCTTTCTGAAAAGCTACTTCAGGTAGTGTTTCAACAAAATCCAGAAGCTTGTTTTTTCAATTATACCACTTATATTTTCGATAAATGCACCTTATATTTTCTTTTTAAATAATTTATATTGTCTTCAAGTTTTATCAGCTAACGTTTACCAAATGTGACTAATTTATAGGATAGTTTGCCAAATATAGCCTATGTTAATGGGGAAAAAGAGTTTAATACCCATAGTTTTGTGTCGGGCCAATGAGCCAATTTGACGGACTCCAGCTTCTGCTGCTTGTACAGCTTGAGCAGACTTATTCACCCCATCAGAGATCTCCTGGCTGAATACAAAAATGATGATGTAAAATTTCATGATAACGTCTTCATGGCGTCATTTAGTTTTTTTATGAGGGTGATATCTGGAACCCCTTCGGCTTTATCAAGTCCAACGTGTCCATATAAAGCAGTCCATCAATCTGAATCATTTCAGGCCTCTGCTAACATGGACCAACCATAAGGAGTTGATAGCGCCAAATATGGTATTCAAACCTTAAACATGAAGCTTCACGAGGCACCAAGTCCAAGTAAATTTCAGTAAGGTGTCGTTTGTCTTTTAAGAGGTCTGAAGTCTAAAGTCTGATTTCACATCTAAAAAATAAGAGGTGGATGGTGCATCTCTTAAAATTTCAGAGGATGATAAAAGTCTTTCAGACCTTTTCTTAAACATAAAACAAACAGTCTTAAGTCTTCAAACCTCTTAATTTTCAGACTTGAGAGGTTTTAAGAGGTATTTTTTTTTTAAAAACAAACAGCCCCTAATCCATTCTTCTTAGATTATCACAGAATCATTGAGTTGCGGAACACACTTGATGAAGTTATGGCAAGTATAACAACTATCGACTATTAGATGTGCACTACGAGCATGTTATAAATATTTTCTCTATACTTTTTTTTTCTGGGTAACCATGGGTATCTAGGCCGGCTTAGGCGCACAGACTAATCCCCTGGGCAACCATGACTGGCCTAGAGTCTTCACAGGTGAACCTCGAAAGCCACAAGGGCTTTTGCAACGCCTGAAGATGAGATTTTCTCTACATCCTTTTGAGCCTTACCAAGTGCGCCAGAACCCAAGTGGTTGTTTTTCAGTATACTTGATCTTTATATAATTGATTACTGCTATCAAGGATACTCTTGGCTCATTGTAAGTATCCTAGTTGCAATTCCGGAGAATCTACTGTTTTCAGGTATGCTTTCATAATTCCTCTTTTAAGTTATAGGGAAGATTATACCATATCATTCTTCCACTTGAACTTATAAATGCAGAGGAGATGTGCCACTCCACACCTCCAGTTAAAGTGGTACTTGATCTCAAGGGTCTACCTAATAGGTGGAGTGCTAAGGGTGATAAGTGTTGCATATTCTTTTGGCAAAGTAAGAAGCAAGTTGATTACCGAAGTACCAAGTGAACAAGATGACCACTAAGAGGCCATTTACCAAATGCTTACCGGCAAGAGAAATTATCCTCACTTGCCTTATCTAACATTCATGGCCATCATAATGGACTGTTGGTAAGCGCTTACCTGGTAAGAGTCTTTTCCCTCACTTATTGGATAAGACCCGGTCATTGTTATGCCTCTTACAAGGTAAGACTCTTTGGTCCTTGTCATGCTCAATCAGTAAGGTAAGTAATATCGGTAACCGCTTACCCGATAAGCGTTTAGTAAACGGCCCCTGAGATGAAACTAATGAAAATGAGGTGTTGACACTTTGTAAAAGGTAGGCAACCACACATCAGAGCATTATTTTGGCACTTGAGGTTACCAATCGTATACCTAAAATCTTCTAATCGAGTAAATGGCTGTTGAGAGTAAGATAAAAGATAAGGCTTCCACTAGTTAGAGAGTAATTTTGATGATTATTTACATACACAGGAATGCATATATATACAAGAGATGGGAGATATATTCTTCAAACTAATCCCTAAGATCCTTCTACCTTATTTCCTGTATTTACAAATTACAATCCCTATAATCATGTGATTTGGTTCCGTAACACATTTCAAGGTTAATAATGAACATTAATAAGCATCAATGAAAGGATATGCCTATTAGTGAAATGTCTAAAATAAGGTAATCGCATGAGCAAATACAATAAAATCAATAAGTCGTAATGATTATGATGGCCAGCAAATAGGCACTGTTAGCTTGAAAGTATGCCATGGTTGTTGGGAACTGATGTAATCTCTTCTGCAGAGCAATAGAAAATGAAAACCAAAAGAAAGAGATAACTTTTCATATATTAACCATTTAAATGCTAACCTCAAGTCACTAAGCTCCAGGGTAAGATCACTGATTTCCATTCCAGAAAGCCTGATAGCAGCCATTGTACTAGGAAGTTCCTCGCGAGCAGTATCTGCCAACTTTGCAAAAGAAATAGCAGCTCTACCCATCGCCTGTGTTACAACGAAATATTCACAACTTAGGGTTAGGGGGAAAATTCCAGATTTATGAATGTATAAAGGTCAAGTACATCCATGATTTAAATGTATTACAGGAACCAATCCCTAGAACATCATGATAGTCAGCCTATTGTCACTAAGAAGCAAAGCAAGCAAAGTATTTCAATAAAGGTGACCCCAATACACCAATGCTCTCCTTCAGCAGTTTTTCAAAGGCTAACCCCACAAGTTCTATCTTATTAAGAAGCATAAATAAACCAAAGTACCAAACTAGACCAAACCAATATGTCCCAACCTGAGATGGGGTCTAGGGGGTAAGACGTACACAGACCTGATCTCTACCCCAAAGAATGGAGCGGTTGTTTAAAACAAAAACACTGGTTGAGACTTAAGAGTACGCAACAACATTCAAATAGAAAAAGGTACACAAAAACACAAAAACACATAAACAGGGTAAAGGAATTACACAGCTCTAGTCTAACTCGCTAACCCCATCTCTCACCCTCTATGTCTCCACCACCCTTCCACCCGACTACGCTAACTATAGATCCCACCCCTCTACCTCTCCGTTGTAGATATGCTTCTTATTTGTTAAGAAGCAAGATAAGTTGTTAGTTACGTAATTTGATTTTAAGGTTAAAGTTCATCTCATATTTCAGCAAAGAACCCTCAATATGTATTAACATAGGATGCCTTTGGGCCAGGATTAACAAACCTTATGAAACCCAAAAATATCTAAGATAATAAGAGGCTAAAACAAAATATACAAATAATAAGCTCAAGTATAGGTAAATGCGAAGTATAAAGTCATTAAATGAACGTGTGTGGATTTTCCAACTTTTGCAACGTGGATGTTCAGTCTTCTACTCAACCTACTAAGTTATCTTAAATTCTTAATGTCTCATCTTCATTCTGATTGTACCCATTCAAAATGCCCAGGGCCGGTCCAATGGTTTTGGATGCCCCAGGCGGAGAGTAAAAAAAGCCCTCAATCCAAGAAACATATAACACATATTTTCATAAGATTTGAAATCTAGCCGTACTCTCGTACAGATTTATAGAGGGATGCTACTTTATCGGGAGAGAGAGTATATCCAAGGTAAAAGAGATATTTTCACCACAAATAACCAAATACGAACAAACCACTATAGCTAAGTGGAAATATTGGTGCGATACTGCGAATTAACAAGTATAATATGATCGCTTAATAATAATGAAACCACAAATGATGTAAAGGCAATATCAAGCATAAAATATTAAGACACTGTTACATATATTATGGCACGAAAACAAGACATCGAGATTTAACCAAATAAGCAAATCACTTATATAAGTGAAATAGGAAATCAAATAACTAGAAAAAACAACAAATAAACATCAATAAACAAAGAAAAAAAATATCAAGATTCAAGGAAAATAAGCAAATATGATAACTAGACAAATAAATTAGAAACTAATAAAGGAAACACCTTGATTAATTTAAGCTTGAACGACTACCAAGTCCACTACCCTGTTATCAATCAAACCTTTTCACCTTCTAAACTGATTTACCTTCCCAGTCCACTTCCTCTCCTAATATGATATCGGAAACTAATTGTGATTTGAGAAATGAGAGGACAACCAAAATTAGTCAAGGTGAGAGGATGAGAGACGACTACCAAGAGCAATGGTGGGCATTGGCTATGTTGTGCGTCTTAGGTGAGAGGCAGAAGGTCAGTCACGAATCATGAGGGCAAAGATGAAAGCAAGAGGCCAAAAGCGATAACATTTTTTGGAAAAAAAATCAAGCCTACTAAACCTTATTTGACTATTGGGTTGTGATGCCCTCTAGGCTTTGATGGCCTGGGCCACCGCCCTCTTCGCCCAGCACTAGGGCCACCCCTTAATGCGGATAAATTACATGGGCAAGGCCACAGGATCAGAAACTTTGTTCCTGCAGCAGGGAAGAATGAACTTGCATTATCGATCAAACAAATCCATTTAAATAAAAATATCTTGAGTTTAATAAACAACACCATTTACATTTTGAAGAATCCTCAGACAATATATCCATTAATGGCATGCTTTAACAAAATGACTTGTCTAAACTTCGAGAAATCAAGGGTGATTAGGAACATAAAGGTTTTCTTAATGTTAAAATTCAGAATAGGACATTTTGGGGCAGAGAAAAATGTGATGTGGAATCTCATTTGAGGATGAAGAACCTTCTAGGACTACTCCATGCAGCATGATCATAAAACGTAGCTTTGACAGCCACATTAAAAAGCCAAGCCACCACAAGTAATAAAATATAAGACCAGTTCTTCCAAAATTAGCTACCAAATAAATGTAGCAAGTTGAGCACGATTAACACCTATGCTCCTACTTTAGAAGTGTTAGGTATATTTGGAATCTGTTATCTAAGCATGATATAGGGAAATTTTGGCAGTGATTTAGGGGTGATATTATTCGGTTGATTTAATTCTATTTCCTTCAATATTCCAATGATGTACTCTACATGAATCATGGTTTTCCCCAGAATAATAAAGACACATTTACAACCTATTCATTTCTAAAGTAGATTGACTACATGCTTGAGCCAATTAACCAATTTATGCACAGACATCTCGTTCAACATCTAAAATGAATTTCATTGATCATTAAAAAACAGTTTTTGCCTTTCTAAATAAAAGAATTAAACAGTTGTACATCTGCATCGTGGCTTTCGGCAACTAAGGGAGCCTTCCTATCTCTCATATATTCAATTATGAATTATTATAATCTATGTAAAGAAGATCATTAATATTTATGGGATTACAAATTAAGTCTTACAAACATAAAACGCTCTGTTTCTTTCCATTATGTTCAATTTTTTCTAAACTTCCCGTCTGAAATGTAAGTCAGCCTCACCGCTATTACCTTAACCCTCACAATTATATCTGATATCACCAGCCTAAAGAAAGAGCATTTGCCACTCCTACACCAAAAGGAATTTAGAGAAAAGCAGGCCTCCTAAGACATACATAATAGAGAATCTTAGCATGCCTTGAATTGAGCCTTCAATCAGGCGAGTAGAGGGGTTCTGTCGCACTCCAGAGGAGCTCTTTAGCATACCAGAGGCGTTCTCGAGGTTCTCTGAAGCAAAGAATAATGTTGTTGTTCTCCATAGAGGTTCTTTAGCATAATCAGAGGGATTCTATAGAACACCAACAGAGTTCTCTATGTGACCCACCACGGGGGTCACGCCTGTGGTATATATGAGATTCCTAGTTCAGATCTGTTTTGGACTCTTATTTTTAAGCCAGTCTGTTTATGTGTTTGGGAGTATACAAACTTTCTTATCTATTATTCTAACCTAATCAGAATTCTGGAATCTGACGCTCTCCTCAAAACCTAATAACAATCTGAAGGAATTAGAGTAGGGAAAGACAATGAATTCTCTTTGCAAATATCAAATCAATGAAGGAACTTTCCCCCTTCTCTTGTTGGGTTGTTGACAATGAGAACAATTAGCATCTATCAATAATATACGTGTTAAACTCATATAGACCACACTTTCAGACAAGCATAAGTAGACAGCTAAAACCATCATTAAACATAGTAAACCAGACAAGGGAAAACCAAAATCTTACATATAGTGTTGGAACAGCTGCCATGACAAAGCCAGTGAAAGCAATTGAAGCCTGCATATATCAAACATTTAGCTTTGTTATACCAAAATCCCATATGGCTTAAACATGTACTATCGAAACTATAGTCTATTTCCTATGGGTTTTATTTGTTCCAACCCAAATTGATAATCTTGAAAAATTTTAGTTCTTCTTTCTTTAGAGCAATGTTATTAAAACTTGTTCCAGATAGAATCTGAAAGAATCAAAGAACCATCATATTGTGCAAAATTCAATTAAAAAGCAAAGCCAATTCTAGAATTACATATAACGTAGAGAACCCCTAACTCTTAATAGGAATCCAAATTAGCCCCAATCTGTTGGCAAATAAAACCTAATGATGTATATAAACTTTGTTGGTCATTCATCAATAGACTTCAAATATATACTCAATGATGAGAAAAGGTTGAATTGTAATTGCTTTGGGCCAGAATAACACTAGTTAACGATAAAAACTCTAAAGAAATTTGATATCAATCGCCTTTGAATGAACAAAACATATCCCAATTTTTGGAATAATAAGAGTGGATGAATAAGTAGAAGAAAGTAAAAGGGGAATACCGTGCAAGCAATGAAGGTTAGAAGAAAGAAAGCCTGGTCGCTTAAGCTTAATCTAGCATAAGCCGGCAAAGGCTTAGAATCCCTAACTTCAACCCTAAAGTTGTCAACTGCAATATCTTGTTTAAGATTGCCTAGTTTGATGGTAAGAGGATGAGTGGAGGAATTACAATGAAGGGAGGAGAAGAAGCGAGGTGGCGATGGTTTAGGGTTGGATAATAGAGGGAGGAAATGGGTCCGGCGGAGAGAGCAAAATTGAGTGAGTAAAAGGCGGCTATGAGGAGTGGATTTCATCATCATTGATTGATTATTTGGAAGTGGGTAGGCCTAAATTAAATTAAAGCGAAAGCGGTGGTGGTGATCTGAATCTGATGGTGTTGTTCATTACGGCGGAGGAACACTGGTTGGTTGATGCCGGTGTTATGCAAATCTTTAAGCACTGACCGGAAAGTAAACCATAAGCCCATCCACTATCGTACCACTCATACCACTCATACCAACTGCCACATCAGCTGCCACATCAGCTTTTCACTATCTTTACCACTACCCTACCAACTCCATA
>LUCG01027990.1:0-10736 GCA_001633085.1 Carthamus tinctorius | reverse complement strand
TCCCCTTATAAATAGAGAGCTTGGGGTAGCATTAAATTTCATCCCACCACAACTGAGAGATCATTTGTGCCTTCTCTTCTACTCTTCTTGCTAAGCTTTTTAATCTAAGAAATCTTTTGGTACTTGTTCTTGTTCTTGATTCTGAAGAATCTGTTAAAGTGCTGCAGCAACTCAACATTAACTGCAGAATTTAGCATTTACTTCCATCTTTTAAATCTAATCACTTGCAACTTGTTTTCATTAATTACCAAAGCTTTAAGTAATGGTTTTCCAACGTTTTTAACATCAAAAGTTTCCAACTTCTAGTGGTGATCGTTGTCTTTCATTTCCTTATTATAAGCTTTCGATAGTAGAATTTACATTTATTGTCTTTACAATTTTCGCACCTTTAAATTCGTGTTTTACTTTATTGCAATTTATAAGCTTTGTTAATTAGACTTTCATTACTAGTCATTTATATTATTGCTTTACTTTACTTGAATCTTTACATGCTTTATTTCATAATTGTTCATTCACCAACAAGCATGAGTGGCTAAACACCATTAGTTTGGGTGTGAGACAAAGGATGGATGTTTTAGTTAAAAAAAATAATAGATGACATTTTTTTTGGTAATAAAGTAAGCTTATCATATCAACCTTGTTCTCCAAGCAACTAACAAATTATTTAATCTTGGTAATTTTATGAGATGTTAAAGTACAATGGTTTGGAGACAAACCATTAACATATACATCAATTATAGTAAGAGACAAAGGTAGGTTTGAGAAGATCACCTTTTATTCTTATTCTAATTTGATTGAGTTTCATAAATAACCACTCGTTAATAAATACAATGAGATGATCTTGTTTATAAGACATTAGTCATATTTCGAAGCTTGATTGATATGGAATAATAAAGAGATTTATTAATCCATAGGTTTTTAAGAACTCCATGAAATTATTAATTAATTGGATATCACACAGAGATGTGGATTGAATATTGATCTAATAACGAAATGGTGATAATCCGAGAGGATTCAACTTATAACCAATGATAAGATTGCTTTTGTTACCTTAAGCCTGTTGTTTATTAAACTGACACTAAGATACCATCCCAAGTCTTGCACCCGAACTTCTTTTAATTATTGTTCAAAGTTCAAACACAATCAACCAATCCAAAGATATTTTCTCCAAATTCACCATCTGAAATCTTTTCTTTCAACACCTTTTGAAGCAAACTTTTTAGTTCAATCCCTGAGGACGATATTCGGTTTACAACCACTTTATTACTTAAACAGGCGACATAGTTTCAACGAGTATACTTGCTTATTGATTCTATCTGGTCTACGGGTATTTCCTAAAGTTTTTATTAACTAAAGGAATTCGTCCATCAATGGTGCTAGTAACATGAGTGGTGCATTCAACGGATTGAAGACATTGATTATGAATGGAACAAAATCTGCATACTTTATTCATTGTTTTGCTCACCAGTTACAGCTAGCCCTAGTGTTTGTTGCAAAGAATCACACAAAGATTAATGATTTCTTTGATGTGGTTTCTCGACTGTTAAACATCATTGGGTCTTCTTACAAGCGACGAGATAATTTAAGAAAAAAGCAAGCAACAAAAGTTGTAGCTGCATTGGCTGAAGGTCTGCTTTATACTAATTTGATGGTTTAACTTTTCTTTTTAATTATTATTAGTTGTTTAGTTCTAATTAACTTTTTATATGGAAATTCTAGGTGAGCTTGAAAGTGGTACTGGTTTGAACCAAGAAGTAGGTATCAAACGACCATGTGACACTCGATGGGGTTCTCATTTTGCATCTCTATTAAATATCCAGACTATATATCCTTCAATTTGTGAAGTACTTGAAGATCTTGGTGATGATAATAATGACAACGATCGAAAGCTGAAGCACTTCGAATCTTAAAGTCGTTAAAATCGTTTGATTTTGTGTTTTGTCTACACTTGGTGGTTGATATTTTGGGAGTCACAGATCATTTGAATACGACGTTACAAAGAAAAGACCAGGTATCGTAAATGCCATGAATCAAGTAAGTAGCTCAAAAAAAAGACTTCAAGAAATTAGGGATGTAGGATGGGAACCACTTTTACAGAATGTTACTTTGTATTGTGATAAAAATGACGCTCAAATCTTGGATTTGAATGATGCATATTATAATGGAATAAGTCGTCGAAGAGGGTCACAGGTTAGCAACTTGCACCACTAGCAAAGTTGATTTATTTATTGCATTTTGTTTTTGTGATAATTATATAAAATATTCGTTTTACAGGTTAGCAACTTGCACCACTATCAAGTTGATGTATTTTATGCTGTGATTGATATGCAACTTCAAGAGCTAAACTATCGCTTTAATGAAGTCAACACGACTTTACTTCTTTGTATTGCTTGTTTGTGCCCGAATGAATCTTTTAAAGCCTTTGATTTGGATAAATTACTGAAGATAGCTACATTTTATCCGGAAGATTTTCCAACAGAATATGATCTTCGACTTCTTGAATTGGAACTTCAAAACTATATTACGGATGTGCGAGAAGATGAACGATTTAATCAATTGAAGAGCATTGGAGACCTTGGCAAAAATATGGTCGAAACAAAGAAGCATATAATCTTTCCGAAGGTTTATCTTCTCTTGAAACTTGCATTGGTCTTACCCGTTGCAACATCAAGTGTGGAACGTGCATTTTCAGCAATGAAGTTGATAAAGACGAGTGCACGCAACAAAATGGGTGATCAATTTTTGAGTGATTATTTAGTTTCATTTATTGAAAAAGTTGTTTTAGAAGGTATTAGTAACTATACGATTATGCAAATATTTCAAGGTATAAGACCTCGTCGAGTACAATTGTAAGAACTTTAAAATATCACTATTGGGTAAATATTTGATTTTTAATTTTAATGACCCGACCCGACAAAAGTATAGTTGACACTTTCATTTTTTCCGACTAAACTTAGTAGGGAACCACGTGGTTTTGTTTCTAGATTCGCCACTGAACGTTTGTAGGTGAAAACCAATGGTCGTCGGAGATAGTCGATGGTACAAAGTCAACGATCACCGGAGAGAGGTGATGGTGCAAAGTCGTAGGTCGCCGTAGATAGAAATAGTGCAAAGTCGTGGTTTTTGCTAGGGTTGCAGGAGGCGTGATTTCTCAATCTTGAAGAAGGCGTGTTATTTCAGGGGAAGGGTTGTCGTTTTTTTGGCTGAATGAGGACAACACACCTCTACCCTTCTTATCAAATAAGTCAAGTGTTTCCACGTTAAACCGCAACTAAACACTTCCATATAGTTGTGTGAATAAGTTTCTTACACCTAGCAAATGTGTCATATCCTGTCGGGTTCAAAGTTAAACTTGTTGAAAGTGCCTTACCCAAACACGTAAACAGGTCAGAAAATCCCAACCTGAACACGACCCATTTAACTTATTTTTCCTCTTTAACATATTAAACCCACAAACCAATTTAACCTCTCTAACCCGTTTATTTCGATTTAGACTTTTAATTGTTTTTGAGCCATCAATTTATCTACCCAACTGCCATAAGGCAAATTTTAAATTACTAAAAAAACAAAAAAAAACTTATTATATATATATATTTTATATATATATACATATATATATATACGTAAACAAGTTATTCGGGTCATTTTCGAGTTCAAATTTTTGATCTTGACCTTACCCTTAATTTTCATATTGTACCGTGTTAATCCATTTACTTAAACATGTTGTATTACCTGAACCTATTTATTTCATGTCAGGTTAACGCATCTTTTGAGGTTTTGTCAATTTGGTGTGTGGGTGCATGTATGCATCCTTCTTTTTACATTTTTTATAGTACGTTTTATATTTTCGTTTATGCTTGTCATTATTTATTTCACTAATTAGTAATAAATTTGTTGTCTTTGTGTTTGTAAATTATATATACTTAATTTCTATTTTAAGTAATAAATTAGAATTACCATAATAAAATATTTGTATAAATATAATGGTTTTTTTAATATAAAAGATATATAGGGATGTAAATGAGCCGAGCTAGCGAGTAGCTACTCGAGCTCGATCGGATCGTTAAAAGCTCTAAACGAGCCAAGCCTTAACGAGCTTGAGCTCGAGCTCGAGCTTAGATTAAAGCTCATTTAATAAACGAGCCGAACTCGAGCTCCAAAGAGCGAGCTCGTTTAAGCTCGCGAATCTAAACGAGCTCAATATATAATATAATATATATTTTATATGTTTAATTTTTAATATTATATATTTCATTTTAATAGAAATATCAAAATAATATCCGAGCCTAAACAAGCCAAGCTTAAATGAGCCTAAACNTCGATCGGATCGTTAAAAGCTCTAAACGAGCCGAGCCTTAACGAGCTTGAGCTCGAGCTCGAGCTTAGATTAAAGCTCATTTAATAAACGAGCCGAGCTCAAGCTCCAAAGAGCGAGCTCGCTTAAGCTCGCGAACCCAAACAAACTCATTATATAAATATAATATATATTTTATATGTTTAATTTTTAATATTTATATATATCATTTTAATAGAAATATCAAAATAATACCCGAGCCTAAACAAGCCAAGCTTAAATGAACCTAAACGAGTCAAGCCCGAACTTCATAAATCTTAAACAAGCCGAGCTCGAGCTCAGCATCGGGAGAGCTAAACGAGCCGAGCTCGAGCTCAAGCTCGAGTTTAAAAAAGCCTAAACAAGCCCGGCTCGATAAGTGTCTAGCTCTCGGCTCAGCTCGACTCGACTCGACTCGTTTACATCCCTAAAGATATGTATTTTGTAGTGGTATATAGGTATGAGCTTTTGAATTGAGGGTGGTAATAGTCATTTCCGATATAGATTATTTATTCAACATAACAAGTAAATTATAGTTTAGTCATATTTATACAGATAACTAACTTTCAACAACAATTTAATCTGTTCATAACTAAATGAAAAAATAATTGAACAAGCTCCGACGTATTTAAAGGTTATATTTTTATATTATGATTATCAAATTAATATTATATACATGAACGAAATTTTATTTCAATCATATTTAGGCATTTTGGTCATACATGAAAACCACGATGATTGCTGATATTTTCATTGAATGAATGTCATGTTAATGCACATTATTTACAAAATTGATGAAGTCATTATATAATATTTCTAAGTGTTTACAAAGTAATAAGGGTTAAAAATAGATTTTTTAGTTTTGAAGTACATAGATATAGTTTTTCTTATACAGCTATAATTTTGTTATTTAATATATCAATTACACAAAAACGAGTTTGATTGTTCAATTGAGTTGAGTTTGATTGATTTAGATCTTATATCACCGCTTTAAGTTTAAAATTGGAACTTTTAGATATCCTAAAAGTCGTTTCCTCAATATTCAAACGATATGTGCTATCTAAAATATTATTTTTCTTTCGCCTTGTATAAATTATAAATTACTTATAAAAAAAATAACCCATCCTTATCTTTGGAAAAGAAACCTATACTATAACATTAATAAATATCAAATGCTACTAAAATAACGAAACTTCTCCTATCACTGATTACATTTGAGATATCGTCTTTTAGCAAATCGAAACCGACTATCTATTTTTTAAATAAAGCCAAACAATGCAACATCACGTCATTAATAACATGTAGCATTTGTTAACCGAATATATGTTTTTTTTTAATACCCTTTATCTATAAATAAATAGAACCATATCATTAAAAATAAAAAATAAAATTAGAAGTTCAATTTCGTGAAGTAATGTTTATGTCATAAAGAACCACACTTTAATAAGTCATTACCCACATTGAGTAGCATAAAGTAGCTTCGTTCTGAAGGTAAAAGGAAGTGCTTAACGGGTTGTACGTTGTGCATGTATTGTTGTACGCTATTTTGGAAACGTGTCAAAGGCTCTTTGGAGGAAAAGGACAAGTACCCACCACTGAAATTAAGTGGTAACACCAACCAATCTAATTTTTTTTATGTTCCACTTTTCTTGTTCTCGAAGGAAAACAAGGGAACAAAATTTGAAACCATTTTAGATCATTTTCAATAATTATATGATTGCGAAATTGCAATTATGAAAGTTAGAGTTGGTAATTCTGATAGGTGGTAATTGTTTATTGTGGGCATTATTAATGTAAATATTTGGGATTCTCACATCTAAATTGATAAGGATGATTATCCGATAACTATAATAAAATACATAAGGAATTCGAGTTACTTCAAGTAAGTGACATGAAAGTTATGATAAATTATCATATGTGAATGAAAAGCTTAAATTTATGAGTGTTTTTAACCTATCAATAAATTTTATCTTACTTTTCAATCGGTTTAGAAGTTAATTGGTTAATCTATAGTTATTGATTTGGAGCTTTTTACAATTAGTAAATAAAGGAGTTTACTTTCCCTAAATGTATCCAAGTTGTCATCTTTTACTATTTTGTGTATTGTACTTAAAAATTTACCATTTAATGTAACAAAGTTTCAAAATCTACCGTTTATTGTATTGTAACCTTTTACAGTAAGTTACCAGCCGGTCACCCCACTCCGGTGACTTTTCTAGCGACCGGTCATTTTCTCCAGCGACTTTTCTGGCGACCACACCACTTCTGCCACTTCTCTGGCGACCAGACCATTCCAGCGACTTCTCCGACGACCACAAACCACATCCGGCGACTTCTCCGGCTACCACAGGCTACATCCGACGACTTCTCCAGTGACCACAGACCACATTCGGCGACCTCCATCTCCGCCACCCTACCATCTTTTCCGGTGACTTCTCCGGCGACCTCCATATCCATCGGGTCCTTCATCTAATTCCACCGGCGTCGGCGAAGGGTCAAAGCGTTGCAGCTGCCGGATCTTATCTTGTCGGATCTGATGATGTTGTTGTTGCTGTTAATCTTGAAGAAATGTAAAAGTTTGTGTGTCTCTCTCTCTCGCCAGAAAAAGAGGTCACTGGGAAAAATGGTTGTGTTCTCCGGAAGTCTCGCCGGAGAAGATGACTGGATGGCCAGAATGACCGGTTACCTCTTCAACAAGTTTTCCAATACTTGTTGAACGGTAGGTTTTGAAACTTTGGTACATTAAATGGTAATTTTTTAACTACAGTACGCACAATAGCAAAAGGTAACAACTTAGATACATATAGAAGATAACCCTAAATAAAATGATAGTTTACCTCGTTACTATTCAAATGTCTGTGATTTTTTATTTATTTTATCAATAGGAAGTTTTTAATGATGGTAACCTTGATTTTCATTGTCACATGATATTAACTTACAACATTTAAAAAACCAGAAGGTGAAAATGTTGTTATCCTTTACGAACTATAAAAGTCTTTCGAAAATAGAAATTTTCAATGCTTTTCACATGATATGTAAACACTTAATGCTATTTTAGTTAGGACCACAACACGTGAATTTATGATAAGTGGGGTGTCACTAAAACTTAGAATAGTTAAAAATAAGAGGTTAAAATCTTCCTCTTTTTTTTCCTAGATTTGTCAATACATCTCCTTTTTCTCCTTTACCCGTATTTCTTGTTCCGGGGCCTTATCTCCCCTCCTTAACTTTCCACCTTTGCTTGGACCCACAAACATATGACAACTTAAAATGAGCTTCTAGCCCTTAGAGGATGCCACATCATACCTTGTGGTTTTTCCTTTTAGTATATATATTGATTATCATATCAAAATAAGAATACTTAATTTTAGATTATTCTACTAACAATCACATCCTCCATGAAGAGTGGTCGGGTAGCGGCTCTAGAGAGCATTTGCCCGCATGCCGTAACCTTTGATTCCTAGTCATCTAGTCTAAATAATCTATTGTTGGTGGAACCTGTGTATCCACGACGACCATTACCTCGATCGCCACTACCTCAACCAATGTCTAATGGAGTGCACAACATGATTAAAAGTCTACCAAAACAATGCTAGACAACATGTAAAAACAATTCAAGTATAATGTTAGTATGTAATGCTACGCAAATGTAATATTCCTCCAAAGTGATAAATTGTAGTTTGTGAGAAACACATACCATAATAAATATGGATTTGAATTTTAGTTATTATGGTTAAAACCTGCAGTTGTACATAACCTAAGAGTCTTAGAAGAACTTTTTGAGTCTCTTGAGAAAAAATACGATGGATCTTGTCAAAATGATTCAAAACCTCCACCACTTGGAAGCACCAAGTTTGATGATCACCATGCCATGACCAGGGCCGTTCCTAGAGTTTAGGATGTCCTGTGCGAAAATGCAAAATTATGCCCCTATGTATATATTTTAAGCAAATGAAACGATGTACGATACGATTTTTTAGAGGGGTTTGGAATCTAGCCAAGCTACGTAGCTTATCCCTACGCCGATTTTTATTAACTAAACAAAGAGTACAAAGGAGGGACATAAGAACCAAAACCCCAAATTACAAAATATAAATATAGAAGGAAAAATTATAATTAGTTCTAACTAATTGGTAAATACTTAGATTAAAGTTATCAAAAAAAAAAAAACTGCAACTCAGCAAGTCTATAAATGTCAAGACTAATAAAAACAATAAGGTCATTGAAATTGATAAAAAAATAGTGAGTGCAATGGTGCAAAAAACAACAAATGACTAAATCCTAGATTTNGCAATCTGCCAATTTCTCAAATCCTCTAATTGATGTAAAAGCAAGTAACGTAGATGGAATAATGAAGAACTCCACTAAATCAAGATCAACTAAATTAATAATGTAATATAATACCATACATAAGAATTGTATAGAGCCCAACTCATAAATTATTAAAACTAATTACCTATACTAATAACATTACATAGAATTTTGATGCCCCTTGGGCCTTGATGCCCTGTACGGTCGCACGGGCTGCACGGCCCAAGGCCGGGCCTGGCCATGACAACTCCTTTGCCATTTTTTTTTCAAACATATACAACCAATATAATTAGGTTTAATTGGAAAGTACATCACACCAAATTAGGCACCTTATTGCTTTGTCCAATTGTCTTGTAATGAGGCTCCCTACACACTCAATAACTATTGCATTGTGCATATTTCTTATGGAATAACATGTAATGGTTTTTTCAACTATGGATCTTTCCTTTTTAGACACCAATTTGATGTTCTTTATTAAGTACTTGTAATTATATTAAGTGAAAAACTTCGTGAATGCTTTTTGGATTAGTGGCATTGAAGTTATGGTTGTTTAAGGGACAAAACCGCTTAAAATAGCGGCTGGCGCGACTTTACCTACAACTTAGGTAGCATCCAAAGTCGTGGTACTCACTGAAGGTTGGATGCGAGCGACTTGCTTCGTAACTTGGATAGCAGGCAAAGTCCCATGAATGTGAACCGGGCGATTAAAACCCATTTTTCATTTAGAGTTCTTCATTCTCACTAATGCTAAGGATTCAAGCTTGGGTCAAGCTTTTAGTTTTTCTGCCAACTTAGAGTTTCTTTCTTTTTTTGGTTTAGAGACTGATTATTTATGACTTAATGAGCTTAATGACTGAATGAGCTTATTCGCACAGACATTTTATGTTGTTCACTTGCAGCTTAATGAAAAAATAATTGTCTTATTCGCACAGCTAGAATTGTTACGTTGTCCAGATTCAGCCAGCCAAATGACATCTCCTACCCTTTGGTCATTCTGACTGTTGATTCAGGAAAAAAAAGTAAACAATAATACATTTTTATCCAAACAGACAAATTGATCTATATTGGACTTGATAAAAAATTTGGTAAACAACATCTTAGTCTACAAACCATTAAGATGAGTTCGTTCTTCACTTTCAAAGCCTTATACATGTCAAAATCATCTATACATAAATACTACTAACAACTCTTATACGAGTTGCTTCTAAATGGAAAGATTTGGATGATTTCTAGGTTTAGATTTCAGGGAAACAGTTGAATATCACTTTTATGAGTTTTTAGGGCTTACAGAGACGAAGACCCATATGTAAACTAACCTAAGTAAATAGTTTTATATGTGGTGCTAATGATCACAAAGGAGCCTTTGGCTTTGATCCCTGAATATTGATGGATTAACCTTGCATATTCTTTTGAATGAGGTATATATTTTTATCGTTCTTGATGACTTAAACCATTACTCAGACTTTGCTGCAAGAATGCATGGTTGTCTATCAGTTAAATTGAATGATACATGTTTAAAGGTTGAAGTAAGGATATTCCATGAGTGGTCGTTTGGTTGCATTGAATCATATACATGCGTTATATATTATTAGAAGAGGAGTTTTGATATTCTGTTTTTGACGTCATTCATTTAGGACAAGAGAGAGGTTTTGATGTTCTCGTTTTAGAACATTTGATTTAGACAAGTGATGAGTTTTGGTGTTCTCTTTTGTGTGACCATCTAAATAAAGAGTTTAATGTTTTTATATTAGCCCCTAGAAGAGTAAACACCATGGCCTCGTAGGCCTCGATGTGGAATTCGTTAATATTATGATATGGTTAGCTTACTTTGTGTTCCGCTACTTGATGAAATTAGATTTCCCCTATTATTGCAAGATAAATCATTGTTTATACTTCCTACTCTTAAAGGAATATACTTATGAAAATAATTTTCAAAACAAGGGTCAGGAATGAAATTAAATATGGATGTTTTTTAGCTATTTAATTGCATACTTTGCTAAAAACTATTTGGACTCGCTAGACACATAGCCTAACATATTAGGCTTAATGTCTAACATATATATATATATATATATATATATATATAGAGGAA
>LUCG01027976.1:221-16442 GCA_001633085.1 Carthamus tinctorius | reverse complement strand
AAATAACATTATGTTAAGTTTTGTATCTTCTATCACATACTATTAAAATAATAATAAGAAGATATATCAATATAGTAACAGTAATAGTAATTCACATTAATTTTATAACAATAATTAGTAAAACCAAATTTTACTTTATGTTAAGGTGAAGTTTGATCACCGCACAACGTGCGGTAGCAAACACTAGTTATAAATATAGTTCTTTAATTAGTTGCAACTTAATTATTTTGATTGTTTAAATATGATTTTTCACAACACGTAGTTCATGAGAAAACATGAGATTAAAAGAGATTAATGGTCCATATCTACTTGTCACCGTAAACTTAACTTTTCACATGATCTTTCGTATTAAAACAAAATATAGAAACTTATATAAAACTTAACACAAAACAAACAAAAATTTAAATAAAATAAATAAGTATATCTTGTTGTAATAAATTCATTTTTTTTATCAAAACTTATTGCTTATGTGTTTTATAAATTTATTAAAATAAAACAATTAGTAACAATAAAAACTGATGAAAATATAGACAAGAATCTAAAATTTTCTTTTCCAAAAAAAAAAGAAAAAGAATCTAAAATTTTGTTCCAAATCTGAGTTTCTATGAAGATATGCAATCGAACAAAAATATTATTGTGATAGCCGAAATTTTATTAGGGATGCTTTAAAGATATTATTTGGGCTATGTTTGGCAAACTAGCTGATAGCTGATAAATTAGCTGTTGATTGATAAGTTTGCTAGTAGCTGATAAGCTAGCTTATGAACAAATTGTGTTTGGCAAAAACTAGCTTATGCGTATGTAAAATGACCAAAAAATGTATCTTTGAATTTAATGATTAATATTAATGAGAGTATAATTGGAAAAAGTTACAATAAGCTCCTCAAAGTAGCGTTTCAAAAAGCTAGCTTATAAGCTAGCTTCTTGTACATGTTTGGATGGACTAGCTTATAAGCTAGCTTATTTGCCAAACACAACCTTGGTAAACACAAACTAGCTTATTTTTTGTTTACATGGACAAAAAATAGTTTATAAGCTGTCTTTTTTAAAAGTTATTTAGAGGTAACTTTTTGAAGCTTTTTAAATTTTTTTCAAACTATATTCTCATTAATATTAATTATTATACCTCGATATACTCTTTTTGTCATTTTACATACTCATAAGCTAATTTTTATCAAACATAATTCGTTCATAAGCTAGCTTATTAGTTACTAATTACCTTATAGAATCCAATAAATAGTTATGAATTTATGAATTCAATAATTACATGTTTAAGTTAAGAAAGTTACAATAAATTAAAGAATATTTAAATTAAAGCTATAAAAGGTAGCAAAGAAACAAAAAAAGGATCGGAATTTGAGATGAATTTGCCTATTTTTCTCCTTGATCATGTGCGAGGATCATGGGGAAAACCAGTCAAAGGGACCTACAAGATGTCAACATACTAAATACACCAATCCAATTTCCATAAATTAGAAAAAAAGTGTTATTAAATTTTGGGTTAATTGTTAAATTACTTTTAAATATTAATAACTTTTTAATCTTCTAATATAAAATATAAAAGTGTTATATAAATTTCAATGGACTCAATAAAGTTTCAAAATTTTAACCATTTAAGTTGTGTGTACGAGTAAAGTCTTGAAGGATATAGTGAAAAATTTCATCTGTTTCAGATTCAAATCCAAGCACTCTCGTAGCTTTTGTGGCCATAGAAATTCACCTACGATGACTCCATGCCATTTGTGGTCGTTTGGGGGACTAGTCGGTGGTATACGTGTAAACTGGTATGGAAATCCACACTTATCAAAAAAAAGGTTTTAAAGTATATGGTAATGTGAATACCAAGTTTATATCCACTTGCTTGTAGTTATTTCGTAAACGGTTCATAATCCACGTCGTTAAATGTTACAGAATCATCCGATCAAATGGATATAAAATGGGAAACTATAAAACATTGATACATCATTTGAGGAAAAAAATTCACTTGGTCATTATATATAAATAGAAATTAAACCAAGTTCTTTTTTTAGAAGGGTGTCCAGGCTAAAGCCCGACTAATTCCCGGCAATTTTGGGGGCTAAACATGACCCCACTTAAGTATCTCTAAGCATGCACACGGGAAGACTCGAACTCGGTTAGAACGCTATGAACCCCTCGATCGATAACCAGTTCGCCACAACACTGGAAGACTAAACCAAGTTTTGTTATTGATGAGTTTTATTCTGTTTAAAAAATCTTAAAATAAATATAAACATTTTCTAATAGGAGTAGGTTAAAGGCACCATCCACATCCATACATACTAATCTTCTCTATGTAAAAATTAACATTAAAACTTAGTTTTTATATTATTAATTGTACTCTAACATAAATAGCAATTCATATAGAAAGCGTGTTTAATGGAAGATTTATATAACAACTACCAGTAAATAGAGTTTATATACCAATCTTTTTTTCTAGATAAGGTTTACCTGGGTTTTGTCCAGACTACATCCTTGGTAATTTTTATCGAGAGCTAAAACATGCTCCCCTGAGATTAATATTCAGTGGCTCTTAGTTGTTCACCCCCGGATTCGAACTTGGGTTGGTTGTTATACCTTTCACAAGCCTTAACTGATAGGCTGCCCCATTGGGGTTTATATACGAATCTTAAACCATCTAGATTATTGTATATGATCGTGGTTAGTTTTTTAAGTTAAATATATATGTTTAGTATGAAGATATAATATTTGATGTTAGAAAATTACATGAAACTCAAAAAAAGTATTATCATAATAGCTATTGTTAAAGACGTTTATACAAAATTATAGTTTGATAAGGAGCAAATTGCGTTAAAAATGAACGTGCTTTACTTTAGTTTATGTTTTAAAGAACGTAGCTTTAAAATACACATTTAAGGGTCTACAACAAAACTTTATAGTAAAAAAGGGGCCTAATTACCAATATAGCAGGTTACTATTAACACGTTAATAATTATATTATTTTAAAAATTATAAATCAGCATTATTAATATTGGCATGTCACTTAAATAATTTTCATGTCATCAAAAGAAATTCAATATAAATAATGTTTTATTACCTACTTCAAATCTCAATCTATCCCTCTCCTATGCTTATCTTTTTTTTTTAATTTAATTTATTTTCTTTAAAAATTTTCTTAAAAAATTTGTGTGCGATTTTGTTAGTTTGCCCAAAAAAAACCTAGTTTGCGATTTTGTTATTTGATATGTTGAAGTTCTTCCCCATTTCTTTGTTTTCATTATTCTTGAAATAGAACAAGAAAAAACAAGGGTTGTTAGGGAGAAATTATTTAAGAAATGAAAATAATAGGGTATTTTATGAAGCGATATGGGAGAGGCTTAACGGGAGATGATATTTTTACCAAAAATTATACGTTTGTGCCTACAATCCAAATTCAAGCTAATAATAATAAAAGAAAATTTATTATATTATACATCTTATAATATATTTTATTGTTTAAAACCAAAAGGAGATAGAAAACTAATACAAATCCACATAACCTAGTTATATAACCAATGTTTTAAAAACCGGTTGAATCGGGAATCGGTATAAGGATTGGGTCAAATGTTACCACTTTTATGGCATTTTAATGATCGGGACGAACCAGTAGGTTTAGTGGTTGAACTGATGGATTGAACTCGTAAAATACGGGTTGACCCGGTTTTTAAAAGAAAATTTATGTGTAAAGCTTGTTATTATTTATTTTTCAACGTTTTTAGATTAATGTAAAATCGTTGTAATGTGTATTTTTAATGTTTTATAACTTGTAGATAACAAATTGTTGATTTTATATACATATGAATGTAGGAAAATGAAAAATACATAAAAATGTTTGTCACCGATTGAACCGGTCGAATCAGGAACCGGTCATCACACCGGTTCAACTAAAAACCCGGCTTTTAAAACATTGCATATAACAAATAATAATCCTTTGTGTACCATGTCATATCCCATATAAATATGGTAACCTGTTAATAGTTAAACAAATCGGCCGAGTACTTAAATGTTTGAAAAAATTGGTCTTAGGTACCAGTAAATGCATCATGTGTTCGTCTTTAAAAAGAAAAGCTTATACAAATTCAAGCCACCTCCGTCATTTTTTATCGAAGGTGGCCGGAGAACTTATCTCCGCAAATGGCAGAGTTCATTTAGCGGAAAACAGAGCTATTTTGAAATTTCAGGAAGAAAATGATTAGGAAGTGTTGGAAATATTTTTAAATGGCTAAAAAAAAAATCTCTCTATGTAAATTTAATAACCAAAAATATAAAGAGAAAATAAGTATTCTAACCATTTCAGAAAATCGGTTTAACCTCCTAACCACTTTCTCCATAAAATTCGTCATATATCCAACGAGCCGCTATCCGACGACCGCTAATAGCGGCTCCGACGTTTTCCGGCCACACCAGACCAAACCGCTACCACACCACACCATACCAAGCCATATATACAAACATGTATATATATATACATGGGAGCTGCTATTGAAATGTATATGTATGTATGGATAGCCGTTATCTATGTAGGTGTATATATTGTGGGTGTATGGATAACCACATGGACCAAACCGCACGAAGCCGCTATTAGCGGTCGCCGGATAGTGGTTCCTTGGATAGATGAGAAATTTTTAGGGTGAAAGTGGGTAGGAGGTTAAACCGATTTTCTGAAATGGTTAGAATAATTATTTTCTCAAATATAAAAAAGAGTAAATTATGGTTTTCATCCCTATGTTTTGTTAAAAATTGGAATGGTTGTCCTTATGGTTTAGAAATTGCAATTTTCATCCCTATTGTTTGTTATTTATTGTTATTTTCATTCTTATGTTTTACAACTTATGATGGTTTTGGTCTTTATTGTTTAAATTTTTTTTACTATTTTAGTTCTTTATATTTTAAAGGTAAAAATTATCTCAAGAACGAAAATAACAATAAATAACAAATCACAAGGATTAAAACTGTCATTTATAAACCATAGAGATGAAATCACAATTTATCATAAACCATAGAGACTAAAATAGTATCTTACTCTATGAAAAAATAAGCTGCATTTTGAACACTATTTCTACATTACAAACATAAAAAAACAGGCTTTTATGTTAGGGTTTGGTAAAAATAAGCTAGCTTAATTATACATTTAATAATATTAATTATTATACTTTAAAATATCATTTTTGGTCATTTTATATACTCATAAGCTAGTTTTGTCAAACATAAGTTATTCATAAGCTAGCTTATCAGCCACTACTTAGGCATTGTTTGGCAACACACAAAGTAGCTTATAAGCTTACTTATTTTTTGTGTACATGTTTGGATGTATAAAAAGTAGTTTATAAGCTAGTTTTTTGATAAACTACTTGGAGTTGACTTTTTAGAGTTTTTTTTTTCAATTATATCCCTATTAATATTAATTATTATATCACAACATGCCCTTTTTGATCATTTTATATATCCATAAGCTACTTTTTGTCAAACATAATTTGCTCATAAACTAGTTTATCAGCTACCAACTAGCTTATAAGTCACCAACTAGCTTATTATAGCTAGTTTGTCAGATAACCTTAACTTAGGAGTCACTACCTAGTTTACCAAATACAACCTTGTTATAAAAAGAACTATATTCACTAAAATGTATCCAACTTTATCCTTATTTCTATTGTGTGTATTCAACTTCAAAATGTGCTATTGTATGTACTATACTTTCAAAAAGTGCTATTGTATGTACTATACTTTTAAAAATGTGTTATTGTATATACTATACTTTCAAAAAACATGCTATAGTACATATAATAGCATATTTTAAAATTAGATATCTACAGGTAAAGTTGGATAATTTTGGTAAAACAATTTACTAAAAAACTAATAAATATAAGGAGAGCTTTTTTGATAAGCCACCACCGACGGGTGCAAGTCTACAGTCTACTCCTTGGGGGTAGCAATCAAGCAATAGAGGCAAGGCCTCATTAAGTCGGTCCTTTCAGCTATTGTATTTTTATCCAAAATAAATACCTAAAAAAAGAAAAAAAAAGCTAAAGAAGAAAAAAAGCAAAGAAATACATTAAAATAATTAAAAGAAAGAATAAGGCCAGAGGAGATTTTGTGGTCTATGTTAAGCAAACCCCCATCTGCTGTATATATACATATACATACATAGATCTGTATCTATATTTCTCATTTCTCATTTCATTTCTGAAAGTGAAAATGGGGGAAAAACAGAGGCCCAATACATTTTTAGCATTGCTGCTTCTAGGCACTCAGCTGATTCAGTTCAGCTATGGAGAAGACCCATATAGATTCTTCACTTGGAATGTCTCTTATGGTGATATCTACCCTCTTGGTGTCAAACAACAGGTTATTATTATTATTTTTTTTATAATTTTTTTTTCAAGAAATCTTGAAAATATTATTACAAAGAAATCTTGAATATTGTTTCTTGCTTCTATTGATGTTTGATGATGAATGCTATTTTCTTTATGAACATTTTATGGAAAAAAATTCAAGAAATCTTGAATATTGTTTCTTGCTTCCTATGATGTTGTTGATGGATGCTACTTTTTTTCCTTTTTACCATGATGAATACTATTTTCTTTATGAACATTTTGTAAAAATTTCAAGAAATCTTGAATATTGTTTCTTGCTTTCATTGATGTTGATGATGAATAGTATTTTTTTTAATGAAACATTTTATAAGTTTTTCAAGAAATCTTGAATATTGTTTCTTGCTTCCATTGATGTTGATGATGAATGCTATTTTCTTTATGAACACTTTATAAGTTATTCAAAAAAGCTTGAATATTATTTCTTTCTTCATCAATGTTGATGATGGATACTATTTTCTTTCTTAAAGTTCTATAAATTATTCAAGAAATCTTGAATATTTTTTTCTTGCTTCCATTCATGTTGATGATCATAAATACTAGTTTTTATGGACATTTTATAAGTTTTGCTTCCATTGATGTTGATTATGAATACTATTTTTTTTTAATGAACATTTTATAAGTTTTTCAAGAAATCTTGAATATTATTTTTTTTGCTTCCATTGATGTTGATGATGAATGCTATTTTCTTTATGAACATTTTATAAAAAAATTCAAGAAATATTGAATATTGTTTCTTGCTTTCCCATTGATGTAGATGATGAATACTATTTTCTTTATGAACATATTATAAAATCTTCAAGAATTTCTTGAATATTATTTGATTTATTTCTCCTTTCCATTGATGTTGATGATGAATACTATATTCTTTATGAACGTTTTATAAAATTTTGAAGAAATCTTGAATACTATTTCTTGCTTCAATTAATGTTGATGATTGATGATGAATACTTTTTCTTTCTTAAACATTTTATAAAGAGAAGAGTAAATTCCAACTTTGGTCCTTGTAGTTTGTTGTTTTTCTTGGTTTTTGATTCTTACAAAATCTTTATTGCAAGAACATCTCCATGGTATGCAAAAATACGTGGTTTTGATCCCTCATACAAACGGAAGTTAAATTTAATTCATTAACTCCTCTACGTGCCTTGCACACGAGGGTAACGTAACGTAGTCATGTTGTTTCTGAACATGGATGACAACGAGATAATATAAAAGTAGTTCTATTATTTTACTATCGTATTTCAAAGATAAAACGATCATTTTAGCCTACACATATTCGAGTTAACAAATGAAATTTATGTTGCGTTTGGCAAAATAATAAGCTAGTACATGTTTGGATGGACCATAAGCTAGCTTACTGAAACGCTAGCTGGGGTACCGTTTCAGGAGCTTTTTGTAGTTTTTTCCAATTATACTCTTATTAATATTAACTATAATACCCCAAGATACCCTTTTGATCAATTTACATACTCGTAAGCTAGTTTTTGCCAAACATAATTTATTCATAAGCGAGTTTATCGGCTACTAGCTAGCTTATCAGCTATCAACTAGTTTGTCAAACACAGCTTTAACTACTTCTGCTTTTGGGAGGGATCAAAATCAAGAATCTTTGTGATGCCAAATGGGTTTTCTTGCAATAACAATTTTGTAAGAACCATAACCAATGAAAAACAACTAACCACAAGGACCAAAATTGGAAATTACTCTTAAGGAAAATTTGTAGCTTAACATTTCAAGAAATCTTGAATACTTGATGATGGTGGGTAGTAATAATTCATATGTGAAGATAATAAAGAAAATGTTGATTTTGATTTGTGGGTGCAGGGGATATTGATAAATGGGCAGTTTCCAGGGCCACTGATTGAATCCACTACAAATGATAACTTGGTCATTAATGTTTTCAACAGCTTGGATGAACCATTTCTCCTTTCTTGGTGAGTTCTTCTTCACTTACTTCTCCATCTTTTCTATCTTCTACTTTTTGTAAACTATTTTATATTATTGTTTTTATTTAAGTTAGAATTTAAGAAATTAATTATCTTAGCCATTTTAATAATAGAATTTATCTCCTACCCTTTTTCTCTCCAAACATCTCAAAGTACCCCAAAGTCCCCTATTAGCGACCTAGGGTGGTTTCTGACGAACCCCGCTACCGGAGAGCGCCCCTATTAGCGATCTCCGGCCAAAACATCCCATCCGGCATGCCAACGCAGCCTGCTAACAAAACAAACCACACTGCTAATAGGGGTGTACTCCAACTAGGACATGAATCTTACCACCGCCAAACAAACCAAACCGCTAACAGGGGTGTACTCCCACAATCTGGTTCGCCGGAAACCACCCTAGGCCCCTAATAGGGGCCACCGAATAGGGTACTTTGAGATGTTTGGAGAGAAAAATGATAGGAAATGAATTCTATTATTCAAAATGGCTAAAATAATTAATTTCTCTTAAGATTTTTTGGTTTGTTTTTGAAATTTTAACATGTTATAGAACTTGTATTCATATATCACTGTTTTTTTGGAGTAGGGGGTGCACTCAAACTTGCAAATTGTTGTTGAGATTTTAACATTTCTTGAAATTCACTATCATGTTCTTTGAGTTGGGAATTGGGAAAAATTTTGTTCACATGCATGCTATATTATTTTATTTAGTATATAATATTTATAAGTGTAAAATATAATAAATGATCCTATCCATCTTCTTTACCACTGGTTATTCATTCACCAATGAATGACCTTCTAGAAATTTAGAGCATATCCAATTGATTCAAGAAAAAAAATTAAGATGAGAGATAAATTATTTTTTTATATTATATTATTATCAATAAGGAACTTGTTTAATGTTTAGGGGAGAAGAACAAGATTTTATTAAATGTATAAAATATTTTAATAATATAATTAATAGTGTTATTTTTAAAATAGAAAATATGATAGAGTTGAATGTATTTTTTTTTGAAGATCTTTAATTTTGATTATGTATTTTTGAACTTCTTTAAAAATTTGTGGGAGGTGATCCTATATCCCTCTTCATTGAATTGGGGTTGTGCCTGATTCACACATAGTATAGCATATAGTTTAGTAAGAGAGTGAAAGGGACTTTTAGGTATATAATCTTTAATGAGATATTAATTAATAGTAAGAAGGTAATGGATTTAATAAGGCTAAAGATCGTGTAAGAAAATGACAAGGGTGGTGGCCTAGGGAGGATGTGGCCAGACTTAGGGGCCGTTTACTAAGGGGCCGTTTACTTAAACACTTACCCGGTAAGCACTTACCTGTAAAATTGAATACTATCTCCTACTATATCGGACAATATTTTAGACTCTCAAAACCACATTGTATGCAACAATTTACCCGGTAAGCACTTACCGGGTAAGATTTGAAAACCTCACTTACCGGGCAAGACTCTCGGTTCATGCTATCATCATGACATCGCTCTTACCGGGTAAGATTCTAGTCATTGTCATGTTCATCTTGTAAGGTAAATTGATCCGGTAAGTACTTATCGGGTAAGCATCAAGTAAACGGCCCCTAAGACACTAGCATCACGTGGCCAGACTTAGGGGCCGTTTACTAAGACGCTAGCATCATGTGGCCAGACTTAGGGGTCGTTTAGGGGTCGTTTACTAACTCTTAGCTGGGGAGTGTTGACCCGGGTAAGTGTTGTTCCTGAGTAAGTGTCGTGCGGGTAACAGTGTTCACCACATGTTTTTGGTAAGTGCTTACCAACAAACAAAAAGACTATTTTAACCTTTCTTAGTTCTTAGTTCTGACCCGGTCAGATCCCATACTTGGTAAACAACCTAACTACTGCTTGCTGACTGAGTCAGCATTGTTGACCGGTCAGCACCAAGTAAACAGCCTCTTAGTCTCAGACGTCTATAACTTAATTTCCAAATTGCCAATGATGTAGTCTAGGCAAAGCCTAGATGAATCTTTTTCTTAAAAAAAGATCGTGTGAGAAGTTCAGTTAACGGCTCTTCGGTCTCGTACACCTCCATAAATTGCGCTTTAGAAAGAAATTGATCCAGTGCGTCTTGATGCGTCTCATTTTAACGTGCTTCTACTTCTTATCGAACGATTGATAATCACTTACAATACTTTTCATGAAAACATTAAATTCTCACTAGAACCAAACCCTTTCCTTATAATCTCATATAAGGATAAAGATCCAAATGTCCATGGTGTGGGCCCCTATGCTTTAGAGAGTTGTACCTGAATCAAATCACTCTTTACTCTTTTCTGTTTTATACTTTTGGGTTGGGGAGTAACACATTGCTGTTGAGATTGAACAAGCTTTAACAACTTGTACTTAATAGTTACATCATCCCTTTTTGGTTCTTTTTACTTGTACTTGTTGGGGTTGTCAGAACATCTACAACTACTATACAGTAATCTTTTTAAAATGAAGCATAAAAAATTAACCTAACTATATTTAATAGTTTTATTATTTATTATATTATTAAAATATTCAATATATTAAATAAATATTATTTTTCTCTTGTAAACGTTTAATTTTAATGTATTAGGTTGTTGATGAAAAGAAATTAAATGTTATTTCTCTCTCTTTTTAGAAATTATTTCCCTTTCTTAACATGAAATTTTAGATAGTTCTCCAAATTTCAAGATTTTTACCATTTATTTTTTTCAAATTTTTAACGAATGATATAGCATAGCAGTTGGAGAAAAATATACGTTAAACCTCATGTATATTTTAGCATAGTTGAGTTGTTGGATGCTTGAAAATATTTAAATTCAGCAAAGCTTTATGACTTGTACATTGCCCGATCGATTGCAATTAATAAATATCGATGTTGTCATTCTTGATTCTAAGTTTCGACATCCGGGGGGGTGTTTGGGAGTGCTTATCTGCTTTTTCTCAACAAAAAAAAAACGTTTATTTGCGTTTTCAAAAAGCAGATCCACTTTAACTTCTTTAAAACGAATTATTTGTATTGCTTCCCCAACTTCATATTTTGTGTGTAAATCCGTGATTCTTTTAACATTTGAACTTGTTAACGAGGGCAGGAATGGAATTATGCAACGGAGGAACTCGTGGCAAGATGGCGTATTCGGTACGAATTGCCCGATCCCACCGGGCCAAAACTTCACGTATAATCTTCAAGTGAAAGATCAGATTGGTAGCTTCTTTTACTTCCCTTCCCTAGTGTTCCACAAGGCTGCCGGAGGATATGGTGGCATCAAGATTGCTAGTCGGTCGGTTATTCCGGTCCCCTTCGCACCACCTGCCGGAGATTACACCGTACTCGCCGGAGATTGGTTCAAGCAAAACCACACCGTAAGTGCGCCTATCTTGTGTGGGGTGCAGTATGCAGTCCAAGTGTTCGATATAATGCCTAGCTGAAATTGTTTGGTGTTGAGTGTGTAGTCCAAGACCTCCAAGTGGTGGCCAAAACCGGGTCCCGGGCTGGGCCCAGACCGCCCCGTCCCAAACAGTGTTTGTTGTAACCGGTCTTGGGCCGGGCCCGGGACTGGCCAGCCAAAATGCTTCGACCCAGTTATGGGAACCGGTCCCGGGGTCCTGAGCCAACCCAAATCAGTGCCATTTATTTTCTTTTATCATCTTTAAATTGGTTTTTAGCATATAAAAAATTTATTTTTTGAGGTCAATTAAATATACTAACAAATATGTTATATTATAATTGGGTTAATCAAATACACAAAAAAGAATACGTTTTTGTTATAAATAATCCGTTTAACCAAATATGCTTTAAAATATTTCATTTGGTCAATTAAATACCCTAAAAAATATCTTTTTTCTAAAATTATAATACACTTAAAATGGTCTTCAATCAAATACATTTAAAAGAATACTTAAAAATACATCTATAAATAAATTTTAAATAAAGAACATGCTAGAACCCGGTTGGGCCCATTTGGCCATCTCTATCCATGTGTTCAATATAATGCTGAGCTGAAAGTAGTTTGGGGGCATTCCTGACTCAATCAGCGGTTGTGGCTATGGGGGCGTCCTGGGCTCGAACTAAGACCATTTGATATTGTGCAAACCTACCACCCACCTATTACCAACTAAGCTACACGTCATTGGCAGTTTGGTGTTATGTATGTAGTCCAACTGTTTGATATAATGCTTAGCTGAAAACGTGTTCGTTTGTGTCTTGGATTTACCAGGATTTAAAAGCAATTTTAGACAACGGTCATGATCTTCCCTTCCCGGATGGCCTTTTAATTAACGGGCGAGGATCAAATGGATTTACATTCACAGTTGATCAAGGTTTGTAAAGTCTGAAACTTGATAAGCGATCTCGTTCATAAAATAACAAGATCGTTGATGTATTGTTTTAAATGATTCCGGCAGGTAAGACTTATACATAAAATAACAAGATCGTTGATTTATTGTTTTAAATGATTCCGGCAGGTAAGACTTATAGGTTTAGGATATCGAACGTTGGCCTTACGACTTCGATCAACTTCAGGATCCAAGGTCATAAGTTGATTTTGGTCGAGGTGGAAGGAACCCATTCGTTACAAAATACGTATGATTCGATCGACGTCCATTTGGGGCAGTCGTTATCGGTATTGGTCACTGCCGACCAGCCTCCGAAGGATTATTACGTGGTGGTTTCGACCCGGTTCACGACCCCCGTGCTTACGACTACGTCGACTCTGCGCTACAGTAACTCGGCCGGAGGTGTCGATGGTGTACCGCCTGGTGGACCGACGACTCAGATCGACTGGTCGATCAACCAGGCCCGGTCACTCAGGTAATCTATGCTATAATAACAACTTTGAGTCAACTTCACTGTTTGGGTCCTCAACGTTTGTCAATTTCAATGGATGTGGTCCCTAAACTTTGAAAACTCGGATTTGGTCCATCATGTTTGTAATATCATAACGCATTTAGTTTCTCTTTTGAATGAGAAATGCAATAATTGCTATTTTCGGTTTAAAATAAAAATCTTCCATCCCGCTGCATTATACGCGTACACAACTAGTTCTCTGAAAGATGTCTTGAGTGTTTAACTTGTGCTACTTGACTACATCGAAATAGGCGTAATTTAACCGCTAGCGGGCCAAGACCGAACCCACAGGGATCGTACCACTACGGGTTGATCAACACCACTCGGACAATTAGGCTCGTGAACTCCGCACCCGTGATCAATGGCAAACAAAGATATGCCGTAAATAGCGTATCCTTCATTCCACCGGATACCCCGCTTAAGCTCGCCGATTACTTCAAGATCTCCGGTGTCTTCAGCCTTGGAAGCATTCAGGATGGCCCGACTGGCGGCGATCACCTCCAAACCGCCGTGATGCCAGCGGACTTCAGAGGGTACGTGGAGGTCGTGTTTGAGAATCCCGAAGACACGGTTCAGTCTTGGCATGTCGATGGCCACCACTTCTTTGTTGTCGGGTAATTTTTTTATTTTTATTGAAATTTAACTATGGCTTAATGCAATAAGTTGTCTTGGGTTAAGTTGTTAAGACATTGCTGAACCAACAGGATGGATGGAGGGCAGTGGTCATCTGCTAGCAGAACCGGATACAATTTACGTGACACGATTTCACGTGTCACCGTACAGGTATGTTAGCTAAAACGATAAGGGATGCGTTTTATTTTGTGGATTGTTGATGTTTAATTTTTAGCCATGCTGCAAGAATACACATATTTTAGAATGTACTCTTGGTCTCAAATGTTTGTCAATTTCAATGGATATCGTCTTTAAACTTCAAAAACTCGGATTTGGTCGCTCACGTTTGTAATTTCATTAACAGTTTTGGTCTCTTCTTCTAACGTCCGTTAACTTTTTCTGATAAATCCAATTAAATGAGGGGTATTTTTGTCATTTTAAACACTCATGTAAAATCCATGAACACCTGGTTAAATAAGAAGTTTTTTGGTCACCGGATAATGTTTAAAATAACAAAAATGCCCGTCATTTAATTAGACTTAATGGAAAAAGTTAATGGCCATTAGGAGGAGGGATCAAAACTGTTATAAAATGACAAACCTGAGAGCCCAAATATGAGGTTTTGAAGTTAAGAGACAATATCCACCGGAATTGACAAATCTTAGGGACCAATAGTGAAGTTTACTCTATATTTTACAAGTCAAATTGCAACAAAATGTACTAGTTAGCGGTCTTGTATGAGTACAAAATAAAAAACAAATCATCGTTTGTTATGTAAATTGAGGAAAAAATTCCTAGTTACACTAAATAAGAACTAACATAACCACAAAGGGTCGTGGCATGTTGGCAAAAAGCCTAAAGGGATGTTGTGGGATATCTTATGAACTTAGATTCGAATCTGGGTGCTAGCATACTGTGGACAGGCTTAGGTGAACCTTTTCCAAACAAAAAAGAAGTAACGCAAACTTCATTTCATCATGACGCATTTTATGCATCTTTTATACATCCTGTGTTTTTTTATATATAAATTTTGGTATTTTGATCTAGGTATACCCAAAGTCATGGACGGCGGTCTACATGCCGTTGGACAATGTGGGAATGTGGAACGTACGGTCAGAGAACTGGGCTCGACAGTATTTAGGACAACAATTCTATCTTCGTGTTTATTCGCCGGCTAATTCTTGGCGAGACGAGGCTCCTATTCCAAACAATGTTCTCCTTTGTGGACGGGCAGTAGGCCATCATCAACCGTAAACTCGTTTAAGCACAATGAGCAAAATTGTTATAGTAGGTTATATACGGAGGAATTTCCGAACTAATGTTTGTAAACTCGTTTTCTTTAGCGTTATTCGTTGGCTTGGTTGTATAACGGGAAGAGCATTATTCAGTTGTTGGTTCAAAATGTTTATCGGGTTATAGGATTGTAGTTATAGTGTAAAAGTAAGAGCGATTGTTGTGTAATATTCTTCTTTGTCGTACAATGTCGCATTTCATTTTCGTATGTGATGTCGGTTCGTTATACGCGAACGTTTATAAGAGCGATTCTATTTTTTATAAAATCGGAAAAGTAAATTGATCTAGTTAGATGTAACATTTGGAGGTAGAATGTATGTAGGTATTGATTTACTTCGATCGTAGGGACTTAGTAGGGTTATTGTTTTTATGAATACCAAATAAAAACCCGGGGGGAGGTGGAATGGTCTATGAATAAATAGAAAGTGTCGAAAACCGGAAATGCTTTGGCGACAAATTAGAGTGAAATAAGTTGAAGAATACGAATTAGGTGGAAAACAATATGTTTTCAACAAACGAAAACCCTATTCTAGTTTAGAATAGAATAGAAAGAGTATTCTCGATCATCTTTAACATTTTTGTCTGCCATTTTCTTTGGTGTTCTTGTAGTTTAGTTGTATATGCTTAGTTTAATTTAACGTGGTAACTTCAATTTGAATTTTATTTGATTCATGTTTATAATATCTTAGTGCTTTCACATATATTCTTAGTGATAAATACCGTATTTCGAAGAAAAAGAAAAGTACATGAACCACACAATTAGTTTTTGGGCCTTCAAAATCTCGAGACTGACCTTGACTTGAAGTAGGATAATGACTAGGTTTAGTTGGAAAGGGTGGTGGTGATGGTATGGCTTTTGAAGATTGGCATCGTTGTATTGGCATACCGAATGTGATCGCTTGGTTCATTAAGACTTATACGACCTTATACTAATTGTTTAAGACACTACTGTCAAAGTCGTATTAAACACCTTCATATGAAACAATTTCATCAAAAAGTTTAGTATATGAAACATTTTCATCATATTAAACAACTTTACAAAAGATTTTTCGTTGATTTACGTGTGCAACCATGAGTTTGCATGGTTTGTAGGCTTTTTTATGGTTTGCAAATGAACTTCCCTATATATATATGGTTTAGTTC
>LUCG01027969.1:0-12027 GCA_001633085.1 Carthamus tinctorius | reverse complement strand
AATGTGTTGATAAGAGTCTTCGGACACAGTAGAGATGATAAGCATTTGAATGTGGGCATCGTTTGAAATCCATGGGATGTAGCTTGGATTGTCAGTGGTTGCTGATTCGTTGGTGACTTTCTGCTCAGGGCACGGTACTGTTCCATCAACATAACCAAAGAGATTATGAGATGTGAGAAAGGCTTCAATCATAGAACGCCAATAGCCGTAGTTGGTAGGTTTAAGAGAGAAGGAGAATTTGTGGGAATTGTGAATGGTTTTATCCTGATGTGAAAAAGCCATTATAGCTGCCATGAGTTCTGGAAATTGACGCCGGCAGAATTGATGAGCGGCAGATTGCTGATTTGGCCAGCAGATTGATGAGCGGAAGAAGATTGATGATGAGCGGCAGCCGCAGATTGATGAGCGGCATAATCGATTTTAGGCTCGAACCTTATTTCTTGGTCTGCTCGCAAGCAGAAAACTGTCTGTTGATCCCAGATTTAATGAGATTCAAGAACTGATCTAACAATTAGTTACTGAATATAATAGGAATGCAGCGGAAATACGATCAAAGCAACTAAATGAGAGTGATAATCCAATAACAATAATCAAACATGAAGAATAAGTATAATATGATTACTGTAATGAAAAGAACACCAAGAACACATAGTGGAAGGTGAAAGCTTCAATAATATTGATCTCAAAATAATACGTGAAAAGCTTACAAAAGATTCAGCACAACTAACTATTTATACTAACCCTAAACAACTAGTGAGCTCAGATTTCTACACGTGTCCTCATCTTGAATGTCCAAATAAAGTCTGTTGCAAAGGCACGTGAGGAACACGTGAGACAACACTTTGAATAAACACAAGTGTTGAATCACCAGAGGCCCGAGGTCACAGATGCTCTGATAGGTCATGCAGAGTCTCTGTGCCTCTTGACTTGTAGCATACTTCATCTTCTGTGGAGGGCCTCTGTGATGATCTTCTGCAGAGATCAACTTGGCTCTTTTTCTATACTTCCTAACAGAGGATTGGAGCTAACACTGTCTCTCAATCTTCATCAGTTAGGGTTCTATGGGTCCAAAACCGACCCCTCTCTATTTATTCTCAACTCTCCGGGCTCGCTTATCTACCTTCTGGTATATGTTGATGACATCGTCATCACCGGTAACAACTCCACTGCTATCGCCACCATCGTTGATCGGCTCAATACTCTCTTTGCACTTAAAGATATGGGGTAGCTACACTATTTTTTGGGGGTTGAAGTTGTTCACAAGGGTGCCGATCTAGTTCTCTCCCAACGGAAATATGTTCGTGAGATCTTACACCGTGTCGTCTTGCCGACTGCAAACCGATTGCTACTCCCATGAGCACCTCTCATATGTTGTTACCGGATGATAGCCCATTACTCGATGATCCCTCTCGCTATAGGCAGACCGTCGGGACTCTTCAGTATGCTACCCTTTCTCGTCCTGATATTGCTTTTGCCGTTAATAGAGTTTGCCAATTCATGCATGCTCCCACTGAAAATCACTGGGCTGGAGTAAAACATATCTTACGTTACCTCAAGGGCACCATTGATTTGGGTTTATGGATTCGTCACAATACTCGCTATCAGCTTCAAGCCTTTTCTGATTCTCATTGGAGCCCAAATCTTCAAGCTTACTCAGACTCTGACGGGGCTGGTTGCCCGATTGATCGTCGGTCCATGGGGGGATATGCTATCTAATTACGCTCAAACCTTATTTCTTGGTCTGCTCGCAAGCAGAAAACTGTCTCTCGATCTTCCACAGAGTCCGAGTATAAGGCCATTGCAGACACTGTTGCTGAGTTGATTTGGCTGAAGTCCCTCCTTCAGGAACTTGGATTGAATAGCAAGACTCCTGCCCTTTCGTGTGATAATCTTGGCGCGACATATCTCACAGCTAATCCTGTATTTCATGCCCGTACCAAGCATGTTGAAGTAGATTACCACTTTGTTCGTGAACAAGTTACTCAAGGGAATCTAAATGTCAAGTTCATATCTATAGACGACCAAATTGCTGATATCTTTACAAAGCCCTTGCCTTCTCAGAAGTTTGAGTTTCTAAGATCCAGGTTGCAGATTGCTAACCGCGCTGAACTTGCGGGGGAATATTAGACTAAGTGAACTTGCAGATTGCTAGTTTATCTTTTTAATATTGTCTAGGGTGCTAAGTGTAATTAGTTTTCCTATTTAACTCTTTGTAATCTCTTTGATTTCTCTCAATTAATCATAATCAATACCATTCTTAATAGAATTTATTTGTATAGCACTATTCCCAGGTGAATGCTCTCCGTGGCATTTCCCATAATCAAAAGCCAAAAACTAAACAAAATTAATCTAGAATTAAATAACTCCTTCAGAGTCCAAGAAATATTGTTAATGGCTAACATCTAAAACATAATTTCCCTTGGATAACTTCTATATATATATATATATATAATGGTATTACAATTCAACTGGATCTAGTTATGTTTCCTGATTCATGCACTAGAGTGTGGAGAAAATACGACAACTTCTCGATGGGTACAAATAAGCTACATATCTTAGGCTACCAATTACAAAAATATACATAAAGAATAGTTCCAATAATCAACTAACATTTATTAGATCAGGAACGAGATAAGGTAGTTGAGTTGGTTATTGGAAAAAGAAGCATACCAGAATCTCCTACAAGCTCTTGATGCCAGAGAAGCTTTCACTGCTATTGTCCCTTATCATTCTATAGCAAAGGTGAGGTAAAACTAAATGCTTTGCAACAATAGGTAACCATACATATAGAACAGCTATCATGCCTATACATCAGAGTTACCAGTATTCAGTAGATTATATTACAGAAAACATTATAAAACAAACAATCCGATTAATAGATGTGGTCCAACCAGCAAAGATTAGCCAACAACTTGGATTTTAGCAATTAGCATCACTTCTGCACAGTCTGGCTGCAGGATTACCGCCTGCTTTGTTCTCTTTGTAATTATTTGCATTTATTAGTAAAGAAATAATAGCCAACAAGGGACCAAACAGACTCCTTATTGCTAAAGCCGACTTGGATGTTCATGAGAAAGATAGACTGGTCAAGAATACAATGAAATATCTTATCCAAATACCAAGATTCTTCTGAGCTCTGAAGCTTATCTTAAATCAAAAGGTTGAACATGGCATTTCAATTGAAAACTGCAATTCTAATATTAATTAGGAATTATATCAGCATATTATCAACATAAAGTAATCACTTTCCCATGCATTTCTGAAAAACCATGCAGATAAATTGTTCTACATGTATGGTTGAAAGAATGTAATATTGTTATTTGCAACTTCCATATAAAGACGGAATAAAATTGTGGAACGACAATCACACTGCATAACCGCATGCATTAGTGTTCGGTATTCAACAAAATTCACTGCAGCCACATGTATTTATTTATATTCCTGGAAACAAGGTATATCTGAAACAAGTACCAAGGCGATAAGAAATAGCCTATGGCGATTCATGCTGATTGTCGGTGAAGTAAATAAATCACAAAATTCTGTGGGATAAGTTAGCCAAAATTATGAAAAGCTGATCAACATGAGAAAGAAAAATTGAATTTACGCCTGTCAAATATTGACATCTTTTAAATCATGAATGTGCGATGCCTTAAAGCTGACCTTCTACAGCCAGAATCCCTCCTAATAAAACAAACACAAATAAAACAACAAAAGTAAATGGAAAATAGGACTCCAAGGTAGACATGTCAAAAACCTTGGACAAAAACATTTGGTACATCATCCCAGCATTATTGCTGGGGCCTCAAGAACCATTTCTATTGCAAGAATCATGCAAAGCACTCTCCCCTCAAATAAGTAGCCTAAGCTAGTTACAGACAAATATTAGGATGCTCTTGACGATTAAAACGATCAAGGCATGTTGGAAACAGCAATGTTGAGAAACGACGCACCAGTTTCAGTCACGTATGATCCCCAGGACTTTTGAAGCTGCTTCAAATGTAACTATTGCAGCAGCATTAGCAGGAAATGCCCGTGAAGCTGTAGGACCTAAACCTGCATAGCATCCTCTGAGCCCAGACCTCCTGTAAATCTATCATAATAATTTTGTAAGTCTAGATCCAGCATTTAACTTTTTCTTTAATCTGTCAATCCAAAAGTCAATGTTCTTAATGACTTTTTGCTTCTGCCAAACAGATGTTTGACCTGTTAAACATAGATATCCCATACTATATACTTTTTTTCTCTATTCATCAAGATTGCTAATATAAATCCAACTACCTTGATCATTTCTTCAAACAGAAGAGGATTAGGGGAACAGTTACTCGAAATTTGTCTGCTTGGCTAGCTAAGCATGGGCTAAAAGGGGATCAAGCATTTTAACTAGGCAATTCTTTTTGTTTTTTTACCCCATTTTGTAGGGTGGATCTTGAAAGACTTATTTTCTTTCTAGGAAGGAATTGTTATGAGTTGAATATATCTACCTTGAATTTCTTTTGCAGAATTTTCCCTTTCTTAATAGTAACCTTTTTGTTATTTGCATTCAAATGTTTCAGCTGAGTGCCAAGTCATATCAAGTATCAACATTTCATTCTACATGTTTTACTAAAATGCAATCCTTGAAGTGCCCAGTCACACAAATACATTCACATCCTCGGTGATATTAATATATTGAATTGAGTGAGTGTTTCCTCCAACAGAAAAAGTTCTTAAATTTAATGTTCTGAGCAAAAGGGCTTATTTATCTCAAAGAAAGCTTTAAGTAATTGGGTCGAAATTAAATATTGAAATGAAATCACTTACCAATTTCAGCTTCTTGAAAGGATTTTTAGTTAAGTTATTGTCTGGTGTTGTTTGAATTATAGTTTTCGCAACATCCAAGGGAAGAACAGCCGACCAGAACTGGAAACAAATATTTGGGAAAAAACAGAAATTAGAGGATCAGGGAGTAGCGAGTTATTCATGATGCAGATGATGTTTGTTAATGATTGCATTTTAATCATGATACATACCGCTATACCACTGAGACCGCCACTCACAATTCCAACTCCGATGTCGATCATTGTGTGATCAAATGAAGAACCTTTGAGTTGTGAATGCATGGAATGTCGCAAATATTCATAAGTGCTAAAGAAGACAGCATTTCCAATAGATTCTCGTAATAAAGTTGTCACACCTCCTCTAAAGAGACCAGTAACCTGGAATAAGAATGACCCATAAGCTCACAAGTTGATTTGATATGACATATTAACATGGATTTCTTACCCCTTCAGTTTTAACGGTTTCAATCGCACAGTTAAGAGGACCACTGTATTTGCGAGAGCTTGGAACAACAGAATCAGGACCTTGAATTTGCATCCTACACTGAAGACATTGTGTCACAATAATAATGCAAGAATCACAGAAAATGAGTTCAAGTTTCTACTTTTTTTACCTTCACCAGCTCGGAAGGACACAATACAAAGCTGATAATGGATCCAGCAAAAGCTGCTGAAGGAATTATTATATGGGGCTCAGGCTTCCTAGTAAGATCTCCTCCCTACAGTAAGAAAAGTTTCACATTAAATATACAGCACATAGCATTGAGCAACTAAGAAAAACAAATGAAGTTAAGTATTGTTTAAGACCTGCAGTGCTTGCTTTGTTTGGGAATAAATACCAAAAAGAATTGAACTTTCAACGGCCATTCCCAAAAAAGATGGTGTTGCACCTCGGTAAAGTCCTCTTACCTGTCAAAGACCAGTCGACATTCGATGAGAGAGAGGAACGACATATAAGTGGATGATATTGTATTATTGTGTATGCAAATAAAATTGTATACGAGCATTCATCTATCGCATGCTATCAAGTATCCCCCAATTCGTTTCACCTATGCTAGATGGACCAAGTATTAGAGCGTGATGCAATGTTGTATGAGCTTAAGGCTCATTTGTTACGTGCTCAACAACACACAAAGGCCACCACTGACAAGTCTCGAGCAACTCCTATCTTCGAGGATGGAGATTGGGTTTACTTAAGGCTCCAACCTTACTGACACGGTGGATCACAACAAGGCCTTTCCATAAACTTCTGCCCATTGTTATGGATTCTCTGAAATCGTCCAGCGGCTTGGTTCAGTGGCTTATAAGCTACAATTACCCCCGACAGCTAAGGTTCACCCGGTTTTCCATGTGTCCCAACTCCCAACTTAGGAGAGTCGTCGACGAGCACCTAGTTTCTCCGACAATCCTCCCCCCACAATTAACGCGAATATGGAGCTACAGAAGGTCAACGTATCAAGGTGCTGCTGAAGTGGAAACATCTTCCTGAATTTGAGTCCATTTGGGAAGGCTTGGAGACATTGCAGCAGGACTTTCCTGAACTCCACCTTGACGACAAGGTGGCTCTTTCAAGAAAGGGTAATGCATCGCACCCCCAATTCGTTACCTAGGCTAGAAGGAAGGTTCAGCACATGAGGCTGAGGAGGTGACCACGTGTGATGGAAATAAATCATATGGTTAAGGTGTGGTCTTGTATAACAGGGGATTATCATTCCTGAGAGTGGTGGGTAATGTAACATAATGTTCTGTTGCATATCCTAGTACTCCTATGTGAATGATTATCTTCTATTGGCGATTGATAGTTTACGTTTCAATTCAATTGATATTGTCTATTCTGTACCACATTCTTTGTGGTAACCGTTTTGCGTAAAGCGCAAGTACAATAAATTGTCAAAAACCATAAAGTATTACTAGGCTTCACTTCATCTTTATCAGCTACTCGTAGCAAAACAAACTAAATATATGTATAATGGTGTACCGTACTAAACTGACCAACATGAGCTTTCACGAGATGTCAACATTTATATAGTGTAAAAGAACACGAGAAGTCAACTTTTATAAATTTACATGTGTTTCATGTACAAGTAAGTTGTGTCTTTCTCTTTGTCAATAAAAAAAAATATTCTCCTGAAACAGACTATATCATACTATCCCTTTGCTCTTAACATTGGAGATGACATCCCTCACACACCAAGCATTAAGCATCCTTCTGCAAAAAGGTCATCCAAAAGCATTTGGAGGTTGAACCACATGAAAACAAGCTTTGCATGGAAGAAGAGATGAGGGTCATGTATGTGTTGTCACAACGCGGTCTATATGAAACGACAGTAAACCTCAATGTGTTTGGTCCTCTCATTGAATACTTGATTCTAAGATCTATGAACAGCCAATAGTTTTCACAATAAAGTCTCGTCAAGTCATTTCCACTCACTCAGAGCTCTCTTAGACGCCTCCTTACCCACGTCATTATGACACATCCACCATAACTACTTTGACTCAACACTTGATTGGAAGATGATGTGTTATTTCTTTCTTTTACAAGAACAAGACCACCTCCGACAAATACACAGTACCTGGGGGTCAATCTCCTAGAAATAGAACAACCAACTTAATATGCATTACAAAAACCAGATATCCTACCATCTCCTTTAGTGAATGCAGCCACTCGGCAGTAGCCTTGATCAAATTAGTGTATCCTAAGATGTTTGATTGAGATACCTCAAAACATGAAGTGTTGCAACCTAGTGACTTATGTAAGAAGCAGCAAAATGGCTTCTATATTAATAAAATGATTTTCAAAAGCTATTGCACAAGAAGTTTAGAGATATACTCCTTCAGTCTTGAGTATCCTAGTTGTACAATGCAATCCACTTCTGTACTTGAATCCATTAGCTTGAGTATTGTGTTTCTGAAGCTTGACCTGACAAATGAAGACACCATTTATGAGCAAGAAAATATACAAAAGGCGCTGAACAATGTTGATGGGGTCAGAACAACTTTAGGTAAGAAAAATATATGCAATCCCTTCATTTCATATTAAACAAATTCAAAACTATAGTTGGTTATATCTTATGAGATCATCAACAGAGAGTATAATAGATATATATAATCAATGAAATTGAAAGAAAGAAAAGTGTTTGAAAGTAACCTTGACAGTGTCGAAAGGATGACCAACGATCACCATTGAAACACCTGAGACAAGTCCTGCTATATAATGCTTGTAACCTGAATTCTCTCCCATCGCTTTATATCTCAATCTCCCTCTTTCTCTCTGCGACTGAAAAACCCTCCTCACCAGCAAAAGATGGAATTTTGAAATCTCGATCTTCTAAAATTACAAATCGAGAAGCCGTAGAAGAGGAATCCAAATCCAAATCCAAAAAAAAATCTTATTTGCAACGAATTTTACATTTTTCGGATTCCGTTTGGAAATGCATCATTTGAAATCGATACGTTGGTTTCAATGGATTCAATTTCTCAATCTCTTGTTGGAGATTCCAAATTCGAAGACCCGACACTGTTCCTACTTGTTCGCCCAAATATTTTTTAGGGGTTTTAGGCTGATTATAGTTTTCAGAGTAAATTACATTTTTGGCCTTATTAATAATACTAACATTTTCGTAAAAATTACATTTTATTCCCCAAAACTTATAATATTTATTCACCTTATACTAACATGTTAATATACGTTTTAATTTTAACAAATTACGCCATTATATTCGTATCGTCGATACCTTCGAAATAAGTCTAATATTGAATATTTTTTGATCTAATTATTTTATTATATACTATATATAGTACGATTATATATGTATTCAAAAATAGTTAAGGGTTTAAAAACATCATTTAATCAAACTCATTAATAAAACTTTTATTTTAATAATAATAAACATTATCCATCAGAGCAAACTACATCCTTCTCTCAACCAATTCGTCATCGTCTTCTTTCTCTCTTTGTTTTAATTTTAACAAATTATATCATTATAATTGTATCATCGATACCTTTGAAATGAGTCTAATATTGAATATTTTTTTATCTAATTATTTCATTATATATTATATATAGTACTATTATATATGTATTCAAAAATAGTTGAGGGGTTAAAAATGTCACTTAATCAAACTTTTATTATTATAATAATAATAAGCATCATCATCATCATCATCATCATCGATCAGAGTAAACTACATTCTTCTCTCCATCGATTTATAATCATCTTCTTTATCTCCCTCTAAAACTCTTTCCTTCTCTCTAAAATTACTCTTCAATTGTTGAAGAAGCTATCAATACAATTACAAATCTCCGCTATCAATACGTTTTAATTTTAACAAATTGCACCATTATAATCGTATCGTCGATCGATATCTTCGAAATGAGCCTAATATGGAATATTTTTTGATCCAATTATATTAAAATAGAAAAGTATAAAGTAAAAAATAAATTAACTTAATAATTATAAGGGTATCGAATGTAATTTTAAAATACACTAAATACGTTAAAAATACATATATAATCGTAATCTTGATATTATAGAGGGAAAAAACTGCAAGAAATTCGGAATTCAGAAATTTACCAGCCATGAAGATGATCCATCTTTAAATGGGTGTCAATTTTGGAATGAAACAAAATAAGAACAATTTGCATTAAAAAAACGATTATGGTCTTAGCATTTCTCAAACATGCATTTCTCAAACGATTACGTCACTATTCTAAAAACCTTGTCGCACAGTCTTCTTGGCGCGCCATGGCTTCAAGGCTTGTGTGTCATGCCACATTAAGCTCATGTCACGTCATGGCCTAGTACGTAGTTCTCCAAATGCGATATTTGATTTTTCTTTACGTTTTTAATTTTTTTTCTGCTAATTTTTAATATATATATATACCCTAATTTAACTTGTTTATTACTATTGACTCATTGAATAACAATACAAAAACATATGCTCTTATATATAATATTAGGGTAAAATGCACGAAATAGCAATCTACTTTTATCAATTTTTTTATTATAGCATTGTACATTCAGTTTTTCTTATTACAACAATGTACTTTTATACTATTTTTTATTAGCGCATTGTATTTTGAAAATTTTACCCATTATAACATTCGGTAACTTTTAAATTTAAATTTACCTATTATATCAAGTTTCCATGTTACCTCATTGTCCATGCAAGTTGTCTACATGTACCATATTGCTGACGTTACATTTATTATTAAAATATTATACTTTCAAAATTATTTCATTGTAACATCAACACTTCCTATTACGACATTCCACTTTTTGGTTTTAATATTTTTGTTATTTGAACATTGTACATTTAATCAAACATGTTTATGAAAAATTATAACTTCAAAACATGTTCACAAAAATTTACATTTCACAAATAAAATTGTTTACAAAATATCATCTGTTCATCATAACCCAAATTTTTTGATGAATTTAATTATTAAGGATTTTACGTAAATTAATACAACATCTTTCAAATTTTATAGCATTCACATTTGGTGTGTTTTATAAACAGTAAGAATGGAAGTTTAAAACATTTGAAAACCATTTGTTTTAGTTATACAAATTATATAAAATAATGAGTTTTGTTTTTCTTTTACAAAATCATGTTCATCGGGAATTTTGTGACGTAATGAACGAATGATATTTTGTGAACATTTTTATTCGTAAAATGTGACTTTTTGTGAATATGTTTTGAAAAACTGAAAGTACATTGTTGTAATAAAAAAAACTGAAAGTACCATTATAATAAGGAAATTGATAAAAGTAAGTTGTTATTTCACGCATTTTGTCCATAATATTATATATGAATTAGAAATTTGACGTCATAAATCACGCATTGAAAACGTCATGGCTCATAAGGCTTAAGGCTTGGCCCCGCTGCCATGCCACGCCTCACGTCGTTTAGAAACTTGTTTCAAGTTACGGTTTAAAAACAGAGAAAGGTGCAAAACCATCCAACAAGTTTTTTCTACATTAGCAATAAGTTTTGAACTTTTTTAATAAAAAATCATTAAAAATTTTCATTTTGAGCAATCAAATTTTGAACATAAAACCATTGAATTTCTAAAAATTGATTAGTTGCAATCTTTTAGCGAAAAAAATTACATATAACTGATTATAATGTTTTAAAGTAAAAAAGCTTAAATCGGTTTTACTGGATAGAAGGTTCAAGCCCCTCGTACCTACTGGCATTGCTACCCCTGCCGTCGTATCGTTGTCCATTCCCCCTACCGTCGTTGACCCCTGTTGTTTATGTGTATTTTAAGCTTTCGATTCTCTCTCGTTACAATTTAACGGAGTATGAATATAGATCAAAAATAATTAAAAAATAGGAAAATTGTTTGTCTGATCAACTTGCAATTGATTTTGTGCTGTGAATTAATTTGAGAAGAATTTAATGCATATTTGAACTAGAGTTGTATGCCTAAAGCGAGATCTTGGATAAAGATATACCAATTAAACTTTAGTACTTTTGCAATCTTATGCTTAATGAATTCCCGAGTTGTGTGTTTAGATCGAGAGATTAATCACCATCTTTAGGAATAATTCATGTTATTGTTCGAGAGAAGATAATGAGAACTAAACCCCAATGGGGCAGCCTACCGGTTAAGGCTTGTGGAAGGTGTAACAACCAACCCAAGTTCGAATCCGGGGGTGAGCAACAAGGAGCCAATGAGTATTAATCCCAGGGGAGCATGCTTTAGCTCTCGGTAAAAATTACCAAGGATGTAGTCTGGACAAAGCTCAGATGAACCTTATCAAAAAAAAAAGATAATGAGAACTAATTGATTGTGTTTCGTTAGATCCTTATCAGATAATTATCCGTAATCATATTGTCATCTGTGGAAGTTCTTGAACTCCCAACTGTTTTTCCAATTGATAAAGTTTCAATTTTTATTTAGAGTAATTAGTTTGCTTAGTCTTTTACTTTTAATTAAATCAACCCAACTACCCAATTTGATTCTATCCATCTAGTGATAATTATAGTAACTAGTGGCAAAACCGCGCGTTGCGCGGTAGCGTGAGTAACTCGTTAGAAATATGTANGTTTGGTTATAACTTTCAAAAACACCCATCAACTTCAATGGATATTTGCTTCTCATTATGCCAACTCAAGTCCCTTAGGTTGTTGCTATATATATATATATATAAGTATATATTGATAACGTTATATTACTAAAAATAAATAAAAATAATAAAAA
>LUCG01027967.1:0-11777 GCA_001633085.1 Carthamus tinctorius | reverse complement strand
AAACGAGAACGATATCTATGCCCATATATATGGTATCAAATATTACATATATACACATATACAAACACATATTTCGTAGATTACTGGACATCTAACGGGCGAAATTACCCTTTCATGACAAAAGTTGATAAAAAAAAGTTAAAGGTCTTCTCATAAGTCTTCGCTTTCAGTTTCAGTATATAATTGTATATTGGTTTTAGAGCCACCTTATTGGGGACCAGCTTCATTCTAATAAGTCGATGATTGCAACAAGTACGACACAACTATTATATCAAGGTGTTGGCTCTCAAAGTTTTCACATTACAAAAGGGCAACAACAACGATGATATGTTCCAGACTTCTAGGCAGTTAACTCTTTTACAGTTTGTTTGCATTTTTGAAATACTACTGTTCAACATTCATCTGGAGCTGGGATGATTCGGTTTTAAAAAGTTGTCGTGATCAAAATAATCTTAGCTAATTACTGATTACGATATAGTTTAATATCCCATTTTATTTATTAATCAATTCAATAAATAAAAAACCATAAGAGTCAAAGTCTTTGAAATTGAAAGGAATTATTAAGAGGGTTGGAAGAAATCGTCCATTGATTTTGACCATAAAAACTAAAACTAATAAAAAAAGTCAAACTTAAATCCCATATTTTCAACATGCATTTAAGAAGACGGTGTGTAGATTTTAACTCCAGTCAACTCTTTGGTACGCTCCCAAACCATTTTTTATTTTTATTTATTACCGAAAACAGTAACAATTTAATCTGGTAATTAATAAGGTAGTTTATCAATAAATTATGATCGGTAAAAACTAGCTTATGAGTATGTAAAATGATCAAAAACAGTTTCTTAAAATATAATGATTAATATTAACAAGGGTATATAATTGGAAAAAAGTTACAAAAAAACTCCTAAAACATTACTCCAACTAACGTTTAAATAGCTAGCTTATGAACGCTAACTTATTTTTACCAGACACGGTCTAATGGTATCACCTTCTATTAAATTTTTGCAATTAATGTGGTGTATTTACTAGTATAAAGTGGTTGAATAATTTTATTGTCACCGAATTCTTTTGAAAAATAATTTGTAAATTTCTCCATTACTTTGTTTGTTGTTGGTTGAATTATTAAGTAATTATGACCAATAATAAAACTAAAAGTATCATAAAACACTGATAAGTATTGAAACAAATATACAAAAGCCTAAGTTTATAGCTTTATGTGTAGCAGATCAAAAGGTTAGCGTATTTTTTCATGAATCAATAGGAAGAAAAAAAAATTGAAAACGATATCCAGCTTAAAATGACCATAACTTTTGATCATCTGAGTTTCGAGATTCATAAGCTATATAACAAGGTTGGACATCATGATAAATAATTCCTTGACGGTCTGTCCCAACTTTCGACCTGGAATCTTTTACGTGGAACTCTCGAATTTGATTTCAAAGATTTCTTTTTATGATTTATATATATATTTTTAATTTGTGTAAGTTAAAAATAAACGGGATGTGTGAAATCAACGTTTTATAATCTAACTTAATTTTTGCTTTCTACTTACGTTGTAACCAATTAAAATAAATTTTCAATTTAGATTTTCTTTATTTATAAGCACTTACAAAAATAGTTCTGCCCTTAAATAATTAAGTTTTGTAAATTTGAGGGTATTGTATAATAATTTCTTTTTGTTGTTGTCATAAGAGCATCTTCAAAAATTCATTAAAATATAGAATTAAAGTTTAAAAATTTTTATAAGCAAATTCATTCGACTCTAATAAATTCTTTATTTTGAAGATAGCATCATTACTTATATTATTAAAATATTTTATATATCTAATAAACTATTATTTTCCTCTCTTATACATTTGATTTCAAAAATTCTTATTGGTGGAATACAATAAAAAGGTAATTCTCTCTCATGTTAATCATTTTTTAAGATTGTTGAGTAGTTCTCCAAATTTAGAGATTTTTGCACTCTCTTTCCTACTTTCTCCATTTTGAAGAATCTGTTGAAGCCTAAAATTGTCTAAAATCTCCATTTTCTTTATTTTGGAGAAGCTGTTGGAGATGCTCTAAGTGTTGTATCACTATGTTTTTTATTTGAATCATCCTCTTAACGTGATTATTTTCTATTTTAATAACGACTTCATTTTTCAAATTTACATCTTTTTGGTCTTATTACATTGTAGAGTTTTTTTGCTTATTTGTATTTGTAGTATGTCGTTAATTTATTTTTTCTAGATTGACATACATTAGAAGCTTTTGCTTTTTATATTCTTAAGCAAATCCAATAACATACATGATGCCCTTAAAGTTGTACTTGCTCCATGCTACAATCATCAAACTTACTAACATTTTTCCAATATTAAATCCAAGAACACGCTTATGCTCGTATCCCATAAGTAATTTACGGTCCCACATAGACAATAATAAAGCATAATGCAAGCTAACCCCATACGACAAATGCAAATTACCAAGATCTAAATATCGTATATTGTGTATAATGATCCATACTAGTCCACAAACATAATATGATAGTTATAACCACATATATGATTAAATAACAAAGCAGCACAGACAAGGCACAAGGGAGGGGAGGCATGGGACTAAAGTCGCCTGGAACGTGGCCAGACGGCTAGATGGTCTTCCTTGAAATCATCTGCAACATTCATAAAAAACATTGTTTTTAATATTATGAATAGAAAAACTTATCTTTCTAGATTTTTTTCTTTCAATAGATGATTAAAAACCATATTGTAACTAGCATATCATAGTTTATCCGTCATTTTCCTTAAATTACCAGTTAGTGATTGACAAATGTCTCATTATTACTACGAAGGGTATTCACAGTGGGATGCAGTTTTAAGTCAAAATCGCCAATCAAATCGCATATGTGTTTGAGTTCCTTTTCTTCCAAACCATGTATAGATAATCCCGACATTCATTTTCAACTTCTTGGTTCAAGATAATTTTCTTAGATCAAGCTCTATCAATTACTAAACATAAAGTGGAAGTAGCTCTTCGTTGTTGATTTTGTATAGGGATGTAAATGAGTCGAGCTACTCAAGCTTGGATCGTTAAAAGCTCTAAACGAGCCGAGCCTTAACGAGCTTGAGGTCGAGCCTAGATTAAAGCCCATTTAATAAACGAGTCGAGCTCGAGCTCCAAATAGTAGGCTTTCTTAAGCTCGCGAGCCTAAACGAGCTCAATATATAATATAATATATGTTTTATATGTTTAATTTCTAATATTTATATACATCATTTTAATAAAAGTATCAAAATACTATCCGAGCCTAAACGAGTCGAGCCCGAGCTTCATAAAATCTTAAACGAGCCGAGCTCGAGCTCAACAGCACGAGCTCTAAACGAGTCGAGCTCGAGCTTAAAAATGCCTAAACGAGCCGGGCTCGATAAGTGTCTGACCCGGCTCGGCTCGTTTACATCCCGAATTCTGTGCAGCGTTGATTTGTGAAAAGTACGAAAAGGGTAAGATTTGTGAAAGAATGAAAAGAAGAGGGACGAATCTTGTAAAGAGAGTGAAAGTGTGGGGGAGGGGATGAGGTGTCGAAATACGGAAAGGGTAGCGTATTGAGTAGAGAATATTATTTATGAAGACAAGTGGGCAGGCTTTTCATTCATGACCTCAGAAAATGCACCAATTGCTGTTTCATCACGCAATCACTCATCCAAAACTCACTCTCATGCTTCTCCCTCCACACTCCTCCACCAACTCTCTTATTTCACCCCCCTTAAAATTATCATTTTTTTAATAAATAAATGTAATTTTTTTTTTCTTTTCTGAACACTGTGTGCCGGTTGCTGAATGGTTTAGGCTATGTTTGGCAAACTAGCTGGTAGCAGATAGGCTTGCTGGTAGCTGATAGGCTAGCTGATAGCTGATAAGCTAGCTTATGAACAAATTATGTTTGGCAAAAACTAGCTTATGAGTATGTAAAATGACCAAAAAGGGTATCTTTGAATTTAATAATTAATATTANTTTCAAAAAGCTAGCTTATAAGCTAGCTTCTGGTACATGTTTGGATGGACTAGCTTATAAGCTAGCTTATTTTTGCCAAACACAGCCTTAGAGGTAGCTTTTTGAAGTTTTTTGTAGTTTTTTCCAATTATACTCTTCTTAATATTAGTTATTATAACCCAATATACCATTTTTAGTCATTTTACGTACCAATAAGCTAGTTTTTGCCAAACATAATTTGTTCATAAGCTAGCTTATCAGCTAGTTTGCCAAACATAGCCTAAGAAGCGATCCCTTTTTTTTGTCAAACAAGATTTGCCTCTTAGCGATTTAGAGACTGCCTCTAAATGAAACTATTAAGAGACAAACAAACAGCCTCCCCCCCTCTCTCTCTCTCTCTCTATATATATATATATATATGGTCTTATTCAGAGTAAAACTATAGAAAGTTAATATATGAGTAATGCCCTTTATAACCATATATTTGCATAGTTTGTATACATGCAACCAAGTAATTGTCCGACATGCATGTATAGCCAAAGTTTTAAATGAAAAGTGTTAAAAATGAGAGGTATAGAAATGATCATAGTATTTCATATGACTAAGATCAAATTTGACTAATTAAAATTACGATTTTGACTGGTCAAGAACTGTAGTTATGAATAGAGGGGTAATTTCATAATACTTACAAATAGGTGAAACACAGGTAGGTTCATATCTGAACTCGTGAGATTCACATATGAACCAATGTAATTCACATATTAATTGTTTTTAACTTGTTTATGTATGAACTATATATTTATATATAAACTTGTGTAATTTACATATTAATTATTTTTAATTGATTCGTATATAAATTATATGTTCATATATGAACATGTGATTCGTATATAAATTATATGTTCATATATGAACATGTATAATTCACATATTAACTATTTTAACTAATTCATATATGTGCATACGTGAACCTGTATAATTCATATATTACCTATTTTTAACCGATTCACATGTAAAACATTGTGATTCACACATGATTCCGTGGGTTCATGTATCAATCATGAGTCCATATATGTCGTCTATTTGTAAAAGTTACAAACTACCCCTCTATCGTTTATATACCCATGCGAGTATATATCTACCGCTTCACAGTCAAAACCATAAATGTTGACCAGGTGAAGGATTATGGTCACTTTTCTATTTTTTTTAACACACTTCACTTGAACCTCTTCTCACACATATACATAACTTACCTATAATCATTTTGGTAACAACTTCAAGTTGATACCTACCTTTTGGTTGAAGAAATACTTGTTACTTAAAAGTTAGTTATTAGTTAATAAAGTAGTTATAATTAGTAAAAACTTACTCATAGCCTAGATAATGATACAAAATAACTTAGAAATATGTTAAGAAACTATTTGGTTGAATAAAAAGGCATAATTGCAAGGAAAAAAAAGTTATGCATCCCAAGTGTTCATTAAAGTTGAAAGAAATAAGTTACCTTTGTAATTTTGATATTTTAAGTTTAATCCTATTTAAATTAAAGATAATGAAAAAAAAACCAATGTTTGTTAATTTAGATAAAAAAAAGAAAATAATAACACAATTAATATAATTACAATAATATAAAAACGTTTTTCTTTAGATCTATGTGTAATAAAATAACTAAACACGCACATAAAATAAATTATAGTATATTCAACAATTACTTAAAAGCTAATTAAAAACAACCTTTGATTAATAAACAAGTGAAGATAAGCTAGTTAAAAAGAAAAAGAAATAAACTCTTATATGTGATGAATAATCCTTTCTATCGGAATATATATTAAATAAAAATAATAAAAAACAATGCTATTTAATCCATTTTCTTATTAGAAATTGTACGGATTTGTATAATATTATATCCTATATTTTAGTACAATACTGATTTAAAATCTATTTTAATATTTATTTAGGAAAACAAAATAGTAAATTACACATAGGTCTCTGTAGTTTATTCTTAATCTAGATATAGCCCTCCCTTTTGAAATAATTACATTAAGCATCCCTCTAAATTGATTTCATCACGAGCTTGGTCCCTAATGGAGAATACCTCAAATGAGGGACAACTTGGTAAATTTAACCTCTACTTTGTATTCTTTTTTCCTATAACAACAACAACAACAATAATATGTGATAATACATATGCACATCCTATCCTTACCGATGACACCACACCACCACCCTTGGCCTCCTTCCCTGTCCAATATCAATCGCCAGAAAGTCTTGCCCTACCTTGATCTCAAGTTATACATTCCACTAGCGTTGGGTTTGAGATATTTGGATGTACTTGATGTAGAGCATATGGTGGCCTGTGCCATTGTCGTTCCTCCGTCGTGTTGTAAAATTATATGGTCGTAATAGTGTCACCGCATCAATTTGTTGTATGCCACCATATATATTTTCAAACTACATCAACGACACAAGTTTTCATTGGTAGAATTGGTTTGCAAAGCTTTCTTCCTTTCCATCCGGACCCATGTTCGAATCTTGTTAATGTCGTTTTTCTTAATATTTAACTTTAAATTTCAAGTTTATTATGTTTTTGAAAAAATAGCAATAAAAGACTTGAACACATGAGGTAACACTAACCAACGATGATTTGATGAAAAATATACATATGTTTGTTTCTTATAGTTAAATGATGCCGCCATTTGGAAAAAGAAAATTCCTGATTCATCCCAGCTTCGATCCCTACTGACGAAATACCACTTGCGACTTCTCACCCTTTCTTCTTTTATGGTTACAGTGTGGGGAGGGAATAGGTTGGGACATGCCACGGGGAGAGGGGAAGAAATAGGTCAATACAAAGCTAATTTTGATAAACATATTTCCCAGCCCACGAGCTCTCACGCACGCCTATGAGAACAGGGAAGACAACTGGGAAGAGAGGAAGGAACATGACATGTTGAGCCTAGNGCCTAGGGGCGTAAATGAGCCGAGGCAACTCGCGAGCTACTCGAGATCGACTCGGTCAAAACTCGACTCGAATAAACTCGGTCAAAACTCGACTCGAATAAAACTCGACTCGAGATACTAACAACCCGACTCGAACTACCTGATACTCGGCTCGACCCGGCTCAAGCCAACACAACTCGCGAGCTACTCGAGATCGACTCGGTCAAAACTCGGTTAAAACTCAACTCGAATAAACTCGGTCAAAACTCGGTTGAAACTCAACTCGAATAAACTCGGTCAAAACTCGACTCGAGATACTAACGACTCGACTCGAACTACCTGATACTCGACTCGGCTCGGCTCGTTTACACGTCTAGTTGAGCCTAAGACTTTTTTTTTAATTTTAAAATAAAAATAAGGTATAAAGGTCGATTGACCAAACCGCCCTTGCGTTAACTCTACTAATAGCAAAGACCGACCCATCTCACAAAGAAATACAAACCATAAACTTAACACACTCAGTCAATCATTGTAAAGATCTTCAAACGAGGACCATATCCAAACAATAACCAAACCATAAGGACCAACATCATAACTTACTTTCTTCTTTTTCTTCTTAAAAAGAAAAAAAACTTAATAATGAGGGGGTTCAGAAATGGTCGGTTAAGTAAACCTTGGGTTAACTTAAGTTTTTATTTCTGGAAAAATAAAAAAGAAATCATTGATCCCATGTGGTCCTTCAGGAGAGGTAGAGCTCCTACCTTCCATTTCCCATATATATATACACATCCACCAAAACAACACCTCCTCATACACACACAAACCACCCATCTCCGGCCACCACCACCGCCGCCACCCGCCACCGGCATTTTCGCAAGAGTGGAGATCGCCCGATATGGGAAACTGCCAAGCGATCGATAATGCAAGCCTCGTAATTCAGCACCCGAATGGGAGGGTTGAGCGGTTGTACGCCGCGATCTCGGCCGCCGAGATCATGAAGCTAAACCCTGGCCACTATGTTGCTCTGCTCCTCACCACCACCTTGTATTCCTCCCGGCCTTCTGCTCCGCCCCCACAGCCTTCCGNGGGGGCGGGGGAGGGAGCGGCGGGCAGCCGCTCCGTGTTACTCGAATCAAGCTTCTACGGCCGACCGAGACGCTTGCGGTCGGCCATATTTATAGACTCATCACCACACAAGGTTGGTCTTTAGTTTTTTCTTTTCTTGTTTTTGTAGATTTGGGTTTTATTAATTAACATTGGAAATTGGTTTATATACAACAAACCTTTGTTATGAAATTAAACCCACTTAGGTGGTGTTACGAGTGTTTATGATGAAAAACGCTTATCATCGTTTTTTCTTTTAAAATTAAAATTTTTCTGTCTTCTAAAAAAAAAACTGCTAACTACTTTTCCAACAAGCTATAAACAGTTTATCCAAACACTTTAAAATAGCGTATTGTTTTTTCAGAAAGCTAATAAGTCATAAGCACCTCCAATAAGCACTCCCAAACACCCCTTTAATAAACGCTAATTCTTGAGCTTTAAATGAATCATTTCAGAGCTTGAGTTTTGGTGTATGGGTTTTTTGGTGGACTCCTTTTGACACTAATCATCGTGTGAATAGTTGTGTTGACTTCGTAAAAGAAGCTAAACCGTTGATCATTTTTAATCTAAACCCCCCCCCCCCTGAATCACACCTGATATCGGGGTTTGATCCGCTGCATCTTATTTTAATATGCATTAAACGGCTGATAATCGTTTTTTCGGTTAACTCAAATTCTCACCGAACGTTAGACATAAATATACATATTAAATGTAAGAAAAAAACAGGTTCTTGATTGGATCTCAATAGGTCTCACAGGCCTGATTTACCCAGAAAAAAATATTAAATTATTTTATTTATTTATTTATTTTATTTTTACAGAGGTTATGAAAGGATTAATGGCAAAGAAAAATGGGAAAATTAATAACAGTAATATCAATAAATTCAAGCCGTTGGATGAATCCGCCGGAAATCATGAAGCAAAAGTCATCGGATCTAATCATTCCGAAAAAACCCACCACCAGGTTTGAATCTTAATCGCTCTTTTAATTTTGTTTATTATTATTATTTTTTGTAATTAAAAAAATATAATGCTTATAAAAATTAAATTTGTTTTTATATGCAGATGAAGAAATCCGACAAAGATCGGCGGAGGACGGCGGTTCCGGCGAAGCCGAGAGGGTGGCATCCGTCGTTAAACAGCATCTCGGAGGCATCAAGCTAGCTTTAGAGATTAGCAGCTTAATTAATTAGCTCTGTTTATATTAACCCTTTTCATGCATTTTTAGTTTTTGATTTTGATTTTTATTTCTGTAGGGGTTTTATAATGATTCGAATTTCTGGAAAAACAAAAAGAAAGAAATTTGGTGTTTTTGGTTTTTCGTTGGGTTTTCAGAAATGATATGAACGTTTTAAAGATTTTAAATATGGATTTATAGATTAAGGCTGTGTTTGACAAACTAGCTGATAAGCTAAGGCTATGTTTGACAAACTAGCTGAGAAGCTAGCTGTATCTGAAAAGCTAGCTTATGGAAAAATTATGTTTGGCAAAAACTAACCTATGGATATGTAAATGACCACAAAGGGTATATTGCGGTATAATTAGGGATGAACATTTGACACCGAAATCCCGAACCGGGACCGGTATGTGTTATACGGTACGGTAAATGGTTCTAGGATTTGGCCCAAATCGGTTTCGGTCCAACCGGTTTTGGTACCGGGAGAAAAAAACCGAAAAAACCGGTCCGGACCGGCTTAGGAAGAATTTTCAAATTTTTGGTGGCCATTCCTTTTCCAAACCAAGATTTTCATAAATTGTTCAATTAAATCAAAATATCAAATCAAGCTAATTTATAAATAACTTAATGAAACTTGACAACTATAAGGAGTGTTCAAATTTGTATTTGTTATAACTTATAAACATTGAAATTCACAAATTCCGAAACTTGTCCCAAAAAGCGGTCCTACCGGTACAAGAACCGAATTTCCCGGAACCGCACCGCAAACCGAATTGGTACTGAACCGGGGTATACGGTTCGGTATTCGATCCTATGAAAAATACTTCAAAAAATTCGGTCCAACCCGGTTCCGGTCCGGTTCGGTCCTGGATTGGAACCGAGCTCATCCCTAGGTATAATAATTAATATTAATAAGGGTATAATTGGAAAAAGATATATAAAAAGTTTCAAAAAGCTACCTTCAAGTAGCTTATAAAAAAGCTAGCTTATAAGATGTCCATCCAAACATATACACAAAAAATAAGCTAGCTTATAAGCAAATTATGTTTGGCAAAAGTTAGCTTGTGGGTATGTAAAATAACCAAAAAATGTTTCTTGGGGTATAATAATTAATATTAATAAGGTATAATTGGAAAAAAAATACAAAAAGATTCTAAAGCTTTACTCCAACTAAGGTTTCAATAAGCTAGTTTATGGTTCATCTAAATATGTATTAACTTATAACCTAGCTTATTTTTACCAACCACATTGTTTATAGAAAATTGGAATTTAATATTATAAGTTGGGGTTTTAAAATATTGTTTAAATTGATTAATATAATTCTAAATCTTAATAATTAATTTTATAGCAGATCTGAATATATGGATTTGGTTGAACATGAAGTTAATGTCATGAGTTGATGACTCTTGTATTGTATGTCCATTTAACAATAAATATATAATAATCATATTTGTATAAAATTTAAAATTAATATGAGTGTATAAGATTTGAGTAAAGAACAGCTATTTTCAACATCCTAATTTATATATTTTCAACTTAATTTATATTTGTACTCATGTTTTAGACATCCTCTATAGAATAGGTATCCAATTTTAAATTCTTTATAAAGAAAACCTTTGTTTTCCCTCCTATTGATGTGGAGGGAAAACGTTGTCTTAGGCTATGCGTACCGCAGCTCGGATTGAGCAGGTTGGAGCCCGGCGGGCTCAGCGGGTAGGGCGGGCTGCGGTACGCGGCTCTCCATGCCCGGCGGGCTNCGGGTTCACATAGCCGTTAAGCAACGGCTCTTTCCCTTTTTTTTCTTTTTTTACTCTATATAAATTATCTTCTTCTTCTCCAACTTTCATATATCTCATATACACCAACTTTCATACATCTCTTCTTCTCCATACATCCCTTCTTCTCTATACACCAACTTTCATCTCTTCTTCTCCATATACACTATGGCACAACCCGATTACTCGACCGGGTCATCATCCACGGATACCGACGAGGAATTGGAAAGAGATGCGCAAATGTTTGCGGCGTTCGTTCAACAAGCGACCGCATCACCGTCAATTCCCCGTTCGAGGGCCCCTAACATAGACAGGGGTCGGGTAGATGCAAACGCACGACTAATGGCGGACTACTTTTGCGATTACCCGACGTACACGGCTGAAATGTTCAAACGACGTTTCAGGATGAGCAAGGATGTATTCCTACGAATAGTTGATGATTTAAGCACATGGTACTCATATTTCCAACAACAATCTGACGCTCTGGGGTACCCGGGTTTTTCTCTAATACAAAAGTGTACGGCGGCAATTAGACACATGGCGTACGGAATATCCGGCGACGCATTTGACGAGTACGTCCGCATGGGAGAGAAAACGTCATGCGATTGTCTAANTTGAAGTGTATGGACAACTATACTTACGGAAGCCGACTTACCAAGATATTCAACATCTGTACGCCACGCATGAAGCCCGACACGGATTTCCCGGCATGCTCGGTAGCCTTGACTTCATACATTGGGATTGGGGGAATTGTCCAGTTGCATGGCAAGGTCAATTCAAGCGAGACGATCATCCGTACCCGACAATCATCT
>LUCG01027754.1:0-10281 GCA_001633085.1 Carthamus tinctorius | reverse complement strand
AAATAGACAGAGTTTTAGAACTTCTTGAAAATGTAGCTGATGAGATTCACAATTATCAAGTGCCAGACAAAGAGATGGAGCTTGCAAGGTCAAGAGAATATCAGAATCTAAAAGATATGTGTGAGGGAATTGTATTTGATTTTGAACAAGAACAGGTAGAAGACGATGTGGAAGGACCAAGGCTTACAGATGTTGAAAAAGATGATTTGATGCCTGTGATCCTAAAAGAGTAGAGTTGTGGGAGAAGATGAAAGCAAGTTCAGGAAAATTTCTGAAAAAGACTGAATGGGAAAGATTCACCAGAGCTAGAAGTGCATTTCTTGAGGAAAGATATAAGTCCAGATTTGCTGTACATGAGAGATCTCTGAGTTATTAGAAGTTGTATAGGATAGAGAACCTCAGGTCAAGTCTGAAGACCGAATATATTCACATGAGAAGAGTTAACAACAAGAATCCTGATTTGCTAAGATTTGATTCAAAGTTTGTGAGAGTTGTGAGTTACAAGTATAATAATCTGAAGTCATATTATTATCCAGTGGTTACTTTTGTTAGAGAAGACAACAAGGAGTATACAGTCACTGAAGCTGATTTTCAGAACATAGAGTTGGATGTATTTCTGAAGATTTTGGATGAACTAAAAAGGAAGCTGATCAGAACAGAGGAAGAAGTCATTGCCTTGGTTGCTTAACTAGGCATCTCAAAGCATCAATTACTTTGGCACATTTGTATGATTTTCAATTGGGTCTTGAAAATTGGACTTCAAAGTTGTTTAATCACAAACCCAAGAGGAATCTAATTGGAGAAGAAAAGGAGTTTGCACTATACACTGTATTTGATGATGGTGACAAGTTAATTACATGTGTATATCCGGATTCTTTGGGTGAGAAGAAGAGGATGTATGTACATGAAGTGATGTTGTATAGTAATGACACTTTGAAGATGATGATGAATGAGTTGATGAAGAGACTTAAGTTGGATAAACATAAGGTGCATGAGATTGATGGGGCTGAGAGATATCTGATCAAGTATTTCATAAAATAAATTGATGGAAGACTTAGAACAAGGAATGACATCAGAGTTGCAGAAGTCAGGTTCAAAATCAGAAGACAGTTTCCTAGTTAGACTTGTTTTTGTTATCAAGTTTCTTTCTTTGTATTAGTCCCTCCTTCATTATAAAAGGGGGAGATTGTTGGTGCATTTGTTTATAATAGAAGTTGAGGGACTTCTTATGTCATTTTCTATTTCTTAGGGTAGATGTATAAATACCTCTATGCCTTCGTTTGTAACCCTTATGTATTTTCAGAATCTAGTAATATGACTTTGAAACTTTCTCTCTCTACAATTTCTCTCTTATTTTTCTTACATCATCATGATCTAAACTAGATCATGATGAATTGATTCATCTTGTTGCATTTACAGTATGATAGATAAAAAAATATAAATCCCATATAATCTGTATTTTCTAATATAGATTGAATTTATATATAGGTTTCACAGAAAATCTGTATATTTTATCATTCTATATTAATTGAAATACAGTTTATATGATATATTTTTCTCTTGATTTCATTCTATTTTTCTTTTCTTCTATTTTTATGTATTAATGGTACTAACCTGTTTCTAAAGTGTTTGCAAGATTTCAGGGGGAGTGCTTTTTTATGCTATCTCTGTAAATCAGGTATTCTGTGTTCTAGGGGGAGAGTATTCATAACAGGTATTCTGTATTCAAGGGGGAGTAATAGCGTAACATGTTTTAATCAAACAAAAGTTGAACGTCTTTTGTTGTGATTTATTTTTGTGCTTAAATTTGTTGTACATCTTAAAATGTCTCTATGAGTACTATGCATAAGTAACATATCATGTTACTTATGCATGTTTTGTGGATGGTATCTAGTTTACGGACGCTCTTTGTAACATGTGCAACATATGATCCGTAACATGTGAAATCATGTTACTTACACATGTTACGGATGCTATATGTAATCTTGACACGGGAGTGTATCTGTAACATGTTACGGATGGGTTCTGTAACATGTTGGTCACATAGACTTTCATTTGTAACATGTTGGAGACACGGACTTTCATTCGTAACATGTTGTGCCATGTTTCATGTTACGGATGGAATACGTAACATTGGTTTAACAGATGGCATATTACGGATATATGGCATGTTACGGATAGAGTCCGTAACATTCAAATTTTGCTGATTTTGAGGATGTTCTTGCCTCAGTCAGAGTTGTTGGTTTTCAAGGACAGCTGACTAAGATTGCTAACTTTAACAAGTCCAGGTTGCCTACTACATACAACACTCTGTTTACTGCACTGAATAGGAGCCTCACTGGAAAGCAAAGAGGACGTGATACTGCAACCAAATCTGTGCTAACTTTCTTTCAAGGAGTACTTTTCAATTGCCATTATGATTATGATGCACTTATGTTCCATGACAGTGTGGAGTTTCTAAAGAAGATGTCATCTACTCAACATCTTCCATATCTAAGATTCTTCAGTATTCTGATTGAGAATGCAATGAATAGAAATCCTGAGAGTCCAAAGAGGGACAGATCTCAGATGGCCAAGTTATTCTCTATGCAATCCATCCCAACAACTGTATTCCCGGATATGGAAGTTCCTTTGTTCTCTGAGCTACTTGCTTATGCTGATCCAAAGGTTGCATGTGTGCGAGAGTATAGGATCAAATATGCACTGATGGACCTTCCCATAGTGCTCAACCTAGAAGGGAGGGTATAGAAATTAAGGACCTTGCATCAAGGGATCAAGGTCAGGGTGTGCAGATAGAAAATACTGAGAGGGGATCTGAAGGTGGGGCAACATTTGATCAACCAGCTCATTCCTCAACTGGGAATGTTGCTACTCAGATCGGACAAATCAGTTCTAAGGTACAAATGGATGATATTTTTGAAGCTGCAGATCAGATTGAAGTTGTGGATCAACAACATGATCTGTCATTGACTCCATTGATGGAAGATTTTCAAGACATTGAGCATCAAGATGATGAAAAACTCTTAGATTATGGTTTTTCTCCACAAGTTGAAGAGTCTTTACATGAAGTAGTTGAGGAAGATGTGCATACTGATGCAGAATTAGTTAGTGATCAACATACCACTGATACCGTTCTTTTGCATTCTGATGCGGGGATTGGTATTAGTGGTACTGAAGAAGAAATAGCATAGCGATTACATGCAGTGTTTGGCACAGAATCTTCTGAAGCTACTGAACTTGTTCACTCTGATGCTAAAGTTAGAGAGTCTGATGCTAACGAAGGTGATGTACATGATGAACCTACAGTTGAAATACCAGGTTCTGATGATGACGATGATCAAGATGATGACAATCAAGGAGACAGTGGTCCTCAGTTGTCTATTATTCCTTGTGGACCTGTACAGTCACAAGAGGATGTTATAAGGTCAGATGAAGGAGATTTAGTTGAAAATGTAAATGTGAGTTTGAGTGACAGGGAAGGAAAAGAATATGCTGAGAGTGAGTCAGAGGTTAGAAAAATAGTACAAACCTCTTCCCAGCCAGAGTCAAGCCGGCTACCCACATCATCTGGGGGTAAGCATATGTTGCCACCTACCATTGAAGTAGACATGGTCCATGCAACCATGCAATGCACAACCCCTCCCAGCTACTCTACGATCTCTCAACAGATGGTAATTTCAACTTCTCACGAGGAATTAGGCATCAGCCCCAGCCGACGACTTCATTTCCAACCACTTTGAGTCTAGAGCCAATTGTACATAGTGTAAATACATTTTCTTTGCCTGGGACACAAATTGTTATTACACTTGCAGGCAGCTTTAATAGCCCTGCCGGAACTTCTAGAGTAAACAAATCATTTGTGGTTGGTTTGCAAGGACCTGAATGAAATCCCATCAGTGTTATCACCATGCCAACGCTGAACATGGGTACCTTGAGTTTTCAAACTCTTGGTTCAACAGGTAATCTAAGTGGACCTGGTGCTAGCTTACCTAGCACATTCATTAGCTTTATCTGCATGAGTTCAACACTTTTGGGATCTACTTCAACATCATATCCACAGCATCATCTTCAGCTACTTCTACTACATTTGGTTTTGCATATCTTCTACATCTGCTATTCAATCTTCTCAGCCTCAGGATGACATGGCTAAGTATTTTGTGAATGTAACGCCTGATAATCTGATCACTAGAACAATGTACAGAAACAACAATCTTGCAATTGCTGAAACAATAAAGGCTCAAACTAAGGAGATTACTGATCTAAAGGCTCGGGTTGCTGCATTGTCCAAAGGTAAATCTCCTATGGTTACTTCATCACCTCCACAACCTCCAATCCAACCAAATGCAGAAGAGTTGTCTATTAATAAGCTTAGGCCATTGTTAATGGCTAAGCTTCTTAGAGATGGGTCAGCAGATGAAATAGATTTAGTTCAAGCTTTACAAAGACAGGCTGAAATTCAGTCTACAGCCTTGCAAGAGCAAAGAAGACAAAGTCATTTGGTTACCAAGTTTGACTTCTTGATGTTCCAATCTTCAGTTGAATCTTCTTTGAGCAGCATGATGAACACTTTTATGGATGCTATGACTGCTCTTTCAGAGAGAGTCCGGACAGTTGAGGAAGCATGCCAAGTTGCTGCTAATCCTACTAGGAGAACACATGATGATCCTGATGATCATGATCATCATGAGGGGGAGAGCAAGATAAGAAGGATTACATAACTTCCAGGAGCAGGCAGAGGTACAGGCAGTGGGATGGTCAGGATTGTGGATAGGTTTGAAGAGAGGCAACCAACAAGGGGAGGATCTGGTTCTAGAAGGCATAATGATTCTATTCACCTAGCTGGTGGAAATGATTCTAGTTTGCAGTCAACATTTGAATTCTTAGAGTCTGTTCAAGAGGATGAGCCTAGATTTCAAGATCAGCAAGATGTTGGTACTAGTAGTGCTCCAGGACACATAAGTGAATTAGACAGAGTTTTAGATCTGCTTAACAACATAGCAGATGAAATTCAAGGCTATGATACTGATGTGGAGCAAATAAAGACTGCAAGAAAGAAAGAGGATTAGAACTTGGAGATATGTGCGCATATATTGTCTTTAATTTTGAGAAAGAAGATGTGGATGATGTGGAAGGACCTAGCCTGGCAGAGGTTGAAAAATATGATTTTGATGCCTTTGGATCCAAAGAGAGTTGAGAAGGGGAAAAGATGAAGGCTAGCTCTGGTAAGTTTTTTAAGAAGACTGAATAGGAAAGATATATTAGAGCTAGAGATGTTTATCTAGAAGAAAGGTACAAAGATAGATTTGTTGTACATAAAAGAGAACTCAGTTATGAGAAGTTGTATGGAATAGAGAATCTCAGGTCTGATCTCAAGACTGAGTATATTCAGATGAGAAGGGTGAAAAAGCAATATATTGAAAGAGTGAAAACAGGACTGTAGTTCTTATATGTAAAAAGTTATAAGTCAAAAAACTTGAATCATTATTATTATCCTGTTATTACTTTGGTAAGAGAAGATCAACAAGATTGGGTGATTTCAGAGGCAGACTTTCAAAATGTAGAGCTTGATGTATTTATGAGGATCATCAATGAGCTGAAAAGCAAAACTTTTAGAACTCAGGAAGAAGTGAATGCTTTAGTTGCTATAGTCAGACACTTGAAGGCTTCAATCACTATGGCTCATTTGTATGATTTCCAACTTGGACCTGAGAGTTGGACTTCAAAGTTATTTTGTCACAAGCCTAAGAGGAATTTGGTTGGAGAAGAGAAGCTCCATGCCTTATGTTCAGTATTTGATGATGGAGAAAAGAAGATTACATATGTGTATCCGGACTCTAAAGGTGAAAAGAAAAGAATGTATGTACATGAAGTGGGTTTGTTTTCTGATGGAACTCTGAAGATAGTTCTAAATGAACTTAAAAAGAGACTTTAGTTAGATAAGATGACTGCTAACCTTCTTGAAGCTTCTGAAAGGCATTTGATAGAGTATTTTGTTAAAGAGACTGATGATAGATTGAGAACAAGAAATGATCTCAAGATTATAGAAGTCAAGTTCAAACACAGAAGAAAGTATCCTAATTAGTTCTTGTGTTAATCTTATTTTGTAGTTTTCTTTGGTATCTCCTTAATCATAAAAGAGGGAGATTGTTAGTGCAAATGTTTTATGAATAAGTTGAGGGACCTAATGTGTAATATTTCCATTCTTAGGGTAAGGGGTATAAATACCCTTATGTCTTTGTTTGTAAGCGGAACTTTTGGTATTGAATACACATATGACTTGAGTCTATCTTTTTCTACTTTCTCTCTCTACACTTTGATATGATTTCTTGTGGTTCTCATGATTTGCTAATGGATTGAAGAGATTAATTCATCTTTGTTGGAATTACAAATAGTTACTTAGGGTAGTAATTTTTTCTTTTGAAAACTGTGGACAAAATGGCTAAAAGTTAAATTTGTTCCATGGAAAGACTATTTCTGTTAATTTGCACGCACACACACACACACATATATATATATATATACACACACACAAATGAGGTGTTTCGTCATATATTTATATATATTTTGCAGTTACTTGGAGTAGGAATTTTTAAAATCCATCTATACTAGAAATCTGCCCGGATTGCTAAGTTTTGGACCATTCTACACAGTACAAACTCTTGTGAAGCAATGATCTCATAGAGGAATGTTCAACAATTGCTCATTTTGAATGAAATCATTAAATTTTGAACTTTAAAGAGGATTTAGGATTTAACTGTGAATTCGTCCTTTTGTCAATAGCCCCAACCTCGTTGAAATCCCCGAATAGGCACCATGCGGTATTTGAGTAGGNCCAACTTTTCTACCTAATATAGTATTCTGTACAAAATAAACCAAGAATCCCTTCTTGTTCAAATGGTTATGGCTATTGGGTTCCACATGGCAAGCGCAAGTTTGAATCTGGTCTCCTTTTTTAATTATTTTAACTCATCTATTTTTAAGTTAAATTTTGATAAATCATTATTTAACTGTAAGTTTTTCTAAATTCTAAAATTCATTCATGTAGCTATTTCCCATAATGATATATTTCTATGTAATTTCAAAATTTTAATAAACTATCGATTCTTTTAAGTTTCTACTTCTCATTAGTTAAATTCTTTTTGAATTTTGAAATAGATATATTCATATAGTTTTTAGTACTTATGTTTTTTTTTCATTTATTTAAGTTATACAGATATATTATTGCATTAAAAACTAAATTAAACTATTACTAACATTAATATCAATATATAAATTTTAAAAATAAATAAATTAAGTTGTAAAATTTAGTTCTCACCAATATATACACCGAAAAGTTCAATTGCAGTTTGGCCATAAACCCTTGGAGGACAAATGAGAGCAGGACATGTGTTCTTAGGTGTCTACATATATTAATAAACTAGTGTAAGTAATGACTCGTTTAAAAATAAAAAACACATTTTTGTATAATAGAAAATATTCCTCTCTTCTAATATTTCACAAACAAAAGTCATAATATTCGTTGTATTTTTTTCATCAACACACGTGATAAATCAAATTTCCTGTCAAAATCTCATAAGACTTAGACAACGAACATCAATTGCATACATCATGTTAACCTTTTGTTTAAATAACTTCAGTCGACAAACTAAATTTGAGAATTTGTAGCCCCCCTAAAGAAAAATGTCTGGCTACGCCCCTGATCTCATGGTCTCACTCAACCTATTAAATAGAGCTAGATTTTCGTTTCTCCCTAAGGACCGTAGACACTGATGTGACCTACTAATTTTTTTGTACCTTTTTATTTTCAATTTAACGCTAGAAACCATGTTTCCCCTACAGCTTGAGCAGCCTTCTAGATCTACCACTAGAAGGAACATATGCGAAACTAAATTCATTCCGACCAAACAACTATTGATTATACAAGACTCGAGCAATTGGGACTTGGTTTCTTTAAGACCCAATACCAACACTTTTTTCTTTTTCCTAATTCGGTAACCCGTCGATGTTATGCTCTGACCCTAATCCTCTCACTTTTTGGGAAAATATCTTGATAGAAATTGTTAGTCCCATACTTCTGTTTAAATGTAAAAGTAACAGATAAAAGAGGCAAGGTTCGCTCAATAGAAGGTTGATAGAAGTATGTTATCTCAGAGCTTCTGGGAAGACTATCAGAGGCTCTGCAAAATCCATCTCTGTGAAAGTCCAACTTCTGTCATAAAGTTATTCCCGCTTGTGCTACTCACGTGATCTGCTCAACCGACTTCCTTTCAACGTCTCAGATGAAGACACGTGTCATGATCCTAGATAGTCTGTTAGGTCACCAATGAGCAGTATAAATAGCTAGGAATTTCTCAGACGAACACGATGCAGGGCATAGCATAAATGAAACCTGTGTGCCTTCAAGTTGTATCCATCTTTCATATATTGAGTACTATTTAAGTAGTGTGAGCAAATTCATTCTCAGATTGTAAGCTTTTGCAATTCCATGTTATCTTTGATCATCAATTAAAGATTAGATGAGGCTATAATCTGTTTGTTCATACCATTTTACTGTTCTATTAAGTTTGATACTCAGTTTTGATACATTCATCTTCTTCATCACTGTATTGCTTGATTGAGTATGAATTGATTTAAAGTCTTCTGTTGTTCTTACTAGTTTAGTTCAATTCATCTCATTATTAGATCAATATCTTTGAACATTTGGGTTCCAACAATTGGTATCAGAGCAAATTGAATCCTTGTATTCAATCGATCTCTTGATATTGTTCAGTTTCTTATTCTTCCATCCTTGAATTCATCTTTTCTGGGTTTTTGTTTAAACTATTTCAATGGCGTCCAACACTAGTCCTTCTTTCACGAGTATCGATTCTCAAACCAAACCCCCAACCCTTGTTCGCGAAGAATTCCAACAGTGGAAAATTCAAATGGTAAACTTTCTCGAAGGGATTCACCCACGAATTTGTGAGTATTTGCACAATCCTCCATTCGTTCATGTTACCTTAGTCCCTAGAGTACCTGCAACTGCCACTACACCTGAAATTCCTCAATTCTATCAACCAAAACTTCAAAAGGATTGGAATGATGAGGAGAAGGAACTATTTGAGCTTGGTCCTAAGTGTAAGCGTTTACTTATCATGGCTATTACGAATGAGATCTTTGAATCTCTTGATCACTACACAACATCTATGGAGTTATGGAGTGAGCTGCAAAACAGCTCGAAGGAGGTGTGAAAACCCTGAAGAATAACAGAACCAAGTGCATAGATGAGTATCATGGGTTTAAGGCCAAGGAGGGAGAAAGTCTGAAGGATACATATTCCAGGTTTAATATTCTGATTAGTAAATGTAAGCGTTGTGGAGTAGTAAGATCAAATGAAGACAACAACATGTTGTTTCTGAAGAGTCTCGGTACAGAATGGGTACATTTGACCATATCAATGAAGACAACCCTGGACCTCGAAGAGATAACTCTGGCAGATCCGTATGGTGCTCTTGCTAGTCAAGAATCTACAATCATGCAGCTGAAAAGCAGTTTTGGCGGGCCATTAGCTCTAATGGCAGAAGGCAGCAAAGAGATAAAGGTAGAGAAGAAGAAGAAGAAGGCTCTGGTGATAAAGAATGATAATGAGGAAGAATTCACTGAAGAAGACGTCTCATCAACTGATATGCAGAAGGTTTTGGCCCTAATTACTAGGGAATTTCGGAGAGGATCATATGAAAGAGGAAATGGAAAGGAGGTGTATGAGAAAAGACGAGAAGATGAGAGAAGAGAGTATGATAGAAGGGGTGACTTTGAAAGAGGAAGAGAGTATGAGAGAAGAGAAGCAAATAGAAGAGAAGCTGACAGAGGAGAGTTGGACAGAAGAAGTGGGAAGGAGGATGATAGGAAGGAGTCACAGAAGGCCATATAAGGATGTTTTAGGTGTGGCAAACCGGTCATTTTGCAGTCGAATGCTGGTCAACTGGATCAGTGGCACCACAAAAGCCACAAGCTTCTTAGAAGCTTCAACAGAAGCCGATAAAGGATGTTGCCTACTTAAAAAATAATGCAGAATACTACAACAAGAAAGTTCTGCTAGNTTGGTGGCAATAGAAGATTCAAGTGATGATGAACTGTGCGCCATGGCAAAAAGTGACTCTGACACCTCCAGCAGTAAAACCTCTGAGGTATCTTCTTCTAAATTCAATGAACTTTATATTGAAATTGTTGAAAACATTAACTTACGTCAAATGGAATTCAATGATCTCAAAGAAAAGTTATCTTTGTGTGAAAAGGAAGTAA